>RJWM01003396.1:0-114165 GCA_004363535.1 Dasyprocta punctata
AGAAGTCAGCATGTTCAAGAAATCTCCAGAGGATTCTAACATGCAGTCAGGTTTGACAACTGCCAGATTAGAAGGAAGTGATCAGAACTGGGCAAAACAGTGAGGAAGCACTGAACGTTTTACCAAATATTCTGAATTATGGCCCAGAATACATATAGTAGCTATAGCAAGGGGATAGTGGTGGTCCACACTGCAGATGGTTCCTGCACACATCCAGCCTCATTTAGGGTTACTTCCCATAGCTGTAGGACTCTAGAGGTGGTAGTGGGGGGGCGGGGGGGGGTCAAGGAAATCCTCAGTTTCTGGAAGTGTAGAGGAAGTGATTGCAGGCCTTTTCCCTTTCTGGTCAAGGGTTTAGAAAATGGCTACAGGAAGCTTGGGTCGGAGCCTTGAAAAGAGTAGATGCTATAAAGAGCTTATCTTTGAAACAGGAGGATGTTTGTATTAACCTCAGATCTGTGAGATTGTGCTGGGTCCCCTTGACCTCTAAAGGGCCACAGTTTGGGGGTGGACAGGTAGAGGTTTTCACTGTCCTTGAGCAGAGCAGGGAGCTGCAGCCTTTTTGCTTCCACACTTGTGACATGAGGGAGAGACCATTTCCCCGTTTATCACATGCAAGGGTTCTCTTCTGTCTACAAACCACAGCCCCAAGCAAATAAATACGAGTCTTTTTCAATGCTCAAAGCAGAGAGATGAAACATGACATAAACTTACAGCAATCAAAAACAAAATGCTAGGAGATGTTTAAGTTAAATATTAAAATATTTAATTTTCTAAAGCTGACACCATGATTTCTCAACTATATAATTGATTCATGAATTAAAGATGAGATGATCATAGTTGAGAATGAACTTTGAGAACTAGAAGTTCAAGGGGACAAAATGTCTCAAAATAGATCATAATTTTAAAGAGATTGACATAATAAGGACAAAAGCATTTTGAGAGGTTAAAAAAAATCCACAATTGAGGGTGAAACACTACATCTTGATGGGGGGATTACTTGGTAACTTGTTTTCCAAAAATAGTATGAAATATATATCTAATTCCTAAAAGGAACTATTAAAATGAAAAATGGATGCTAAAATTTACAAATTAACAAGATGAAAAAATGAAATGATTAGAGACTTGTTCAAATGATAAAATCAAGGAAAATAGCAAGACAATAGTGTTAAATATTTAGCCATCACTAAAAAAAAAGCTGCATAATCAGAACATTAACCACTGCAGCTAATATGAATGAACCAAATGCACTCATTTAATATGACTGTTTTGTTACATTATCATGCAAAATCCAGACACAAACTGTATAATAATCACACTTAACACAAATGCAGAAAGTTTGAAAGTAAGACTGTAAGGAGAATTATTAAAAAACACAAAGTAGGATTTTTAAAAATAAGAAAATAAACACAAAATGTAGAAAATGGGAAAGGTGACACCTTAATATAAGGTCACCTAATATCATTATATATTAAAATAATAGCTTTTCTTTTATAATTAATTATTAGTGACAAGAGGAACATTGAATAATGATAAAAGGAAACCATAACACTCCCAATGCATCAAAAATATAGTTGCTAAATACAGGGCAATGACTCTGCAAAGTGCTGCCTATGATAAGAACTGATCTGGGCAGCGCATTAGCCTTGGGAAAATTGAATAGCACAATCGATTTGAGTTTCAGGTACCGTGACATGATGCCCGAGACAACCCATTTAAAGGAGGATCGGTTTATTTCAGTCATGGTATCAGAGGTTTCGGCCCACGGTAAACTGGCTTCGGTGCTCCTTGGCCTGTGGCAAGACGGAAATCCTGGTGTGGGTCTATGGCGGGGCAAAACGGCGCACTGCTGGTCAGCTAGGAAGCAGCGGAGGCCCGGCGCCTCTCAGCCCCTTCCAGGCACCGCACCGTGCCCACAGGCCCCACCTCCTGAGGGCTCCCTTCCTTCTAGCAGGGGCCATGCTGGTGGCTGTGGGCCTGGGGCGACGTTCATGACCCAGTCCCTAACAGTCAGCAAACAAAGCAATACGGTAAGCGCAGCTGGGTCTCCAGAAGGCAGGATATACAGTTTGGGTATGACTTCCACAGAAAAGCATGCTCGCTATCTAGCCATCAAGAAAAAACTTATAGACTGGCTAAGTTGATAGTGACTGAGGTACATGAAGCAACCAAACGCTTGTATTATTTGGTTAATTTTGTAGGCCTGGGGCCAGCAGTCTCAGCATCTCCTGGGAAGATGACAATATGCAATGTAGCAAATGTGGGGGATTTTCCTCTGTCTTGTCTTGGAGGCCCAATGTTGTTCTCACTGTTTTGCTTTATTCTGATTAATTTTTTTTTTTTTGCTTTATTTCATACTCTATTTTTATTGGTTTTATTCTGTTTTGTTTTTGGTTTGATTTTACCATACCTGATGGAATGGTCAACTATTGTGAAGATAACAAGACATACTATAGTAGCTATTGTTTTCCTAGTATCTTGCTCTGAAGTTCTGTATCAGTTCTACTGTTTTGTTTTGATTGACTTTGTTCTGTTACATTTTGTTGGATTTTACTATCTTTAAAATAAAATTAAAAAAAAAAAAGAAAAAACTTTCAGATCTTTGAGGCCATTTTTTAGTCAGTTAGGAGGCCACTACAAACATTTTACTATGTCAATACTAAGAACCACATTTTCATAAAGTCTTTAGACCAAAGACTGAATAAAAAGAGAAAGCACAAATTACCTAGAAAGTCAGAAGGAGATGACATTGTTGAGCATGTGATGTCACAGCTGAGCTCCAAGGGATGGGTCACAGCTCCGTCCATTTCATAATCAAGGTGGGACCCAGGAAAGTAAGGGGGCAAGGAAAATTAAAACAGGCAGTCACCCTAAAGAAGTAGAAAATGAAAAGCAAAGCTTACTTATGAAACTAGGAAGAGAATAAATAAAGATCGAAGGTGAATTTAATGGGAAAAATACAGTGACAAAACTTTTCAGAAAAGATAATTTAACCAAAATTTGATCTTATGAAAGATGGGTAAAACAAAACTTTGCATGACCCTGAATCACAAAAACGGAGAAATAAAAAAAGCAAGAAGGGTCACATTTCGACAGACCATTCATTATATCGAGTTAGTCTAAAAAAAGAAATTATAAAGAGACACTAAAGTGGTGCATATTTCCCGACTGAAGAGGCAGCAGAGACTGACCAAGGGAGGTTGTTTAAAATAGAGGGGGAGGCGTTGTGCTAGCAGTGGCCATGTTGTTCAGACTTTTCTACTTTATAAGACCTTATGATGATTCAGTCATTAGTGCTACAGTTTAAAGCATCTGTAAGCCTGACACTGAGTGTCGGCCTACTTATAGTAAGTAACGACACCCAATAGACTGGCTATTGGTGACCTATACGTTCAAAGCTCTTGATAAAACCTGGGAGATCTGTGGGGCAAGGTTGTTAATGTCACTCACAATCCATGCTTTAGGAATTTCCTGTTCATGGGTGTCCACATTTGAAAACATTGTTATTTTGGGGGAGAAGATTAATATAAGTAGAGATAGATATGTAAAGCAGAAAGATATGTATACGGGACTAATACATGGGGTTTCTCTGCTTTTAAATTTTCTGGGAACAACAACGTATCTTGGAACTATGCAAATGGGTATATGTAGGAAAATGTGTCATTTAAAGAAGCTGTGGTTGCTTGTTAATATTTATGATCTTTATTCTACACAGATACCTTTTTAATGAAAATGAAATGACCTTTGAAGATATGCAAATAAAAAATAAGAATGTCTTTGTGTAGTTGTAAGATGAAATTTGTGGAAAGAGCTGAGTAAATTTAATTCTATGCCTTGACGTCTTTCTTATACTTCATAGAGTTGCCCTCTAAAAGAAAACAAAATAAAAAAATACTAAAAGAGCATGCTCTACACCTGACTGATAAATATATGCAATTTTATCTGTTAAATAAGTAAATTTGAAGAGTAATAAACTGAACTTTTAAAAAGAAATAGTTTTGAGATAGTTCCATTATGACATTTGACATGTTATCTTATGTGATCTTCTTAAAAACAATAAAGAAGTAGAAGGTGTAATATTTTTTATTATGTACATGATACATCTAAGAGTTAAGTACACCAAGTTGTGAAAGATTACATGAATAAAAAGAGACAAAAGACTCCTAGACCTGCGCTCCCATTCTGCCAACCTCTCTTCCACAAGGGGCAAGAGTGATGGTTTCTTTAGCACTTCACGTGTAAATAAATGCTACCATCTTAGTACAGCCACGGTGAGAGCGACAGTCAGGACAGATGGCTGGGGTGGGGTGGGGTAGATTTTATGTAGCATACCTGGGAGAAATCCAAGCCAAACAAAGTGAAGTTGAAAGCAAGGACACGTTTCGTTGTCCTCTGGGCCGCAGCCTCCTCTTCCTCAGAGTGACACGGAGCTGCTGCTCATCTGAGTCATCCCGGAGTGTCCAGACAGAACACCCACAGTCTCAGCCTGCGGAATAATCTGGCCTTGGGAAAAGCAGGAATCACAAGCTCATTTCCCCTGATTGTTACTTTGACATCACAGCAAACACCCAGTGTTTGTTTTTAAAACACACACAGACACACAGACACACACACACACACACACACACACACACACACACACACCTGCCTTTGCTGTCTTTCTGTGAGTAGAAAGTCATTGTGGATCAGCCTTCTTCCAGTCGGCATTTCAAGTCAGTAAATTATGCTGCTGACTGCTCTGTCCTTGGGAGTTCTGACTGACTTTTACTCCTTCTGTGGTGAAAGGATGAGAGACACAGTTTTCTAAAGTGCTTTTTTTTTTTTTTTTGAGGAAATACAGCTTCAGTAGAGAAAAAAATTTTCTATTATTTCCATTTCCTTCCAGAATAATTGTGACTACAATACACACACACACACACACACGCAAACACACACACAATTTAATTCACTGGGCCTTTAAGAATTATCATTAAATTTCTTGCTGTCAAATTCCTGACTCTACTAATTAAAAAATATTTTTATTTTTGAAATGAAGTTCATGTCACACAAAAGTAATCACTTGAAAGTGTCTAATTTAGTAGTACTGATACACATAGTGATATTTAGGGCAGAACTGATTAGTATTTCATGTATTCACAGAGTTGTACAACCACCAGCTCTTTCTGCCATCAGAACTTCTAATCACCCCGTAGACAACCTGTTCCCATTCAGTCATCTTGCTCCTGTCCCTCCTGATTCCTTGGCTTCTGTCTGTGTTGATTTGCTGATCCTGGGTATATCTTATGGAATGGCTAATTTTCAGATTTTTTTTTATTTTAAAGAGTATATAACAGAATAAAACCAATCAAAACAAACCAGTGTAATAGATACAGGACTTCAGAACATGAAGTCAGTAGTAGTTACCATAATGCCTTTTGATGTCTTCAAAAAAGCTGCAGATAACTTCAGACATAGTATAAATCAAACAGAACAGAATAGAATAGAAACATTAAAAACAAAACAGTGAATGTGAAAAAGGATTTCAAAACTAGCCAATAGTAAATCCAAAATTGCTACCATAATATGTCTTGCTATTCTTGAGATAGCTTCTCCTGCCATCCAATTTAACATAATCAAACAAAACGAAAGAGAATAGCACCCAATTCAACAAAACAATGGAAATGGCACAGGACCTCAAAAGAAGCCCATAGGGAATCAGCAATGGCTGCCACCCTCAGAAGGAGACTCCCCCCTAGATAACACATTGCTTAGTGATACCCTCTGAACCTGTGATCAGACTACTGGCCCTAGACCTGCAATGTTGGGGAAATACCAAAGCACCACAGGCATCCAATTGCATTTCACCTCGATAGCTATCATCACAGCCTGTGTTTCTCCAGATAAGCTGGTTGCTGGGAATGGGGGGTGGGGGATGGTACTTTTTGTTTGCCAGCCTTTGTGCTAAAAGGGGCTGGGGTCCAGTTGTTCCCAGTCTGCTGGAGGCCCCGGAATGGCTAATGTTATATATCCACAGTATCAAGCCACAGGGTGTCAGGTATTTGGTCCGACACTATCCTTGTTGTTTCTGGGGAGATGTGGTGGGGTGAGATGAACATTTAAATTGGTTGACCGAGTAAAGTACATTGTCCTCTCTCATGTGGTGGGCCTCATTCAGGTGCTCAAAGGCTTGAATAGAAAAAAAAAGGCTGGCCCCTTCTGAGAAGAGAGAATTCTTTCCTCCAGTAGCCTTTGAACAGCGACAGCAGCATATTTCCCTTGTTTGGCCTTGACGGTTTTTTACTAAAAGTTATTATTATTAATTTTTTTTTTGCCGTATTAGTATTGTCGTCCAGTCACTATTGGCTACTGTTTGAATGGCTTACTTTTTTTCATATTCAACTTATTTGTGTTTGTGGGTCTAAAGTGACTCTCTCTATGAGGAGCACATTATCAGACATGCTTGCTACCATTTGCTTTCTAATGGGTTTAGAACCTTTGTTGTGGGTTGTGTCTAGATGCATCCCCACAGAGTCTCAGGTACTCACAGTTGAGGTTTCTCAGAGCTGGCTAGATCTAGGGCAGTGGTGGCAATTGATTCACAATGCAATGCTAGGATTAAGGGTGTGAGTGCTACCTGCCTAAGGGCAGGTACGCTGGGTAAGATGTAAGAGACAGAAAGAATTGTAGCCATGGCTTTTCACTCCTTTGTTGCTGCTGCTTGTGTTCTGCTCTGTGATGCCCTTCTGCCATGCCAGGCTGCCCAGGAACCAGCCAACCATGGACTAAACCCTCTATAAACTCTGAGATAAAATAAACCACTAAACCTTTCCTCCTTTAATTTTGGATGTTGGGTATTTTATTCCAGCAATGAGAACAGTAACTAAGACAACCTTGATATTTACATTGCTGACTGACAAAGTGTTTTCTTTTGTTATTGTGCTGTTTCCTATGTGTCTTGTTAATTGCTGTTATTCATACTATCTTTGGTGTTTGATCTTTTTATGGCATGCCATATTGATTCCCTTTTCATTTCATTTTCTGCATGGTTTTTAGTTATTTTCTTAGTGATTGGGTAACTGGTAGTTAATATTTTACATGCATTACCAGTTCGAACTGATAGAAGCTTAGCTTCAATAACGTGCATTACCTGTATTTATCCAACTTCACACTCATTTATGTTGCTACTGTTATTAATGACATCTTTATGTAATGTGCCTGTTACCATATATCTATGACTGTCATATACATTTGTCTTAAATCACATAGGAAACAAAAGTACAATCTCACTTTCTTTACTATTTATCTCTGTAGTTCCTTTGACCAGTGATTACTGTGGGCTCCCAGTGCTGATATGACTGGCAGGCTGCAAGACAACTTTTTGCATTTCTTGTGTGGCAGATCTAGCAGTGACAGATTCCTTCTGCTTTTGTTTTTCTGGGACTCTCTTAGGTTAGCCTTCATTTCTGAAGGATAGTATTGCCAGATATGGAAGTCTTGGCTACCACCTTTGAAAATTTCTGTTTGCTGAATATATCTGCCTGTTTTTTAACTTCCATGGGTCCTGATGAAAAATTAGTTGTTACATCCTTTTTACTTGGCAAGGAGCTTACCTTACTACTTTCAAAATATTCTCTTTGTTATGAAAGGTTTGATTATAATGTGTCTCTAGAGATCTCTTTAAATTTACCCTGCTTGCAGTTGAATTTCTCCTATGTGTAGATTCACATCTTTCATCTAATTTGGGAAACTTTTGGACATTATTTCTTCAAATATTTCTTTCTGCCCTCTTCTCTCTTTTCCATCCAGGGCTTCCTTAATGTGTATGCTGGTAGCTTGACAAAGACTATTTTTGCTTCTCAGACTGGGCAATTTTCATTGAGCTGTTTTTAAGTTCATTGTCTCCATTTTCTGTCTTCTTGACTTCACGGTTGGATTCCCCAGTAAATTTTTAATTTATTCACTTCACTTTTAACTATAATTTCTATGTAAATTTTTAAAAACAATTTTAAACACTGGTACTTGTTCATACATTATTTTTTGATTTCCTTTAGGTTTTTTTTTTTGTTCATGTTTTCCTTTGGTTGTTTGAGTATATTTAAGATAGCTAATTTTAAGTCTTTGTCTAGTAAGTCCAATATCTAATGTGGTGTCTATTAATTGTTCTTTTTCTTGTTAATGAGCCATACTTTCCTATTACTCTGCCTTTAGTTTTTTTGAGAATTAGATATTTGGGGTATGGTAATGCATTAACTCTGGAAATAAGATTCTGTTCCCCTCCTGTTGCCATTGTTGCTTGACGAAGGCAGAAATTGTCCCTTTTTTAGTGATTTCCCTATTCCATCTTTGAAAAACCTGAAAATCTTCATTCCTGTCATATAAGAGCCCTAGAATGCCTGTTGTGACATCTTTGCATTCAACTGATGTTCTGACAGAGATTGTCATAATTCTTGAATCCAGTAAGAAAATAAAAGAAAAAATGTATTTGAGCTAAAAAAAATCTCTAACCTGTGCAATAGGAAAAGCCACTTCAGCCAGAGGGGTTTTACATAATGTCCATCCTCTGTGCTGGCCCCTTAGTGATCAAAAGCAGTGATTAGCAGGCATAATTCCTATGTAGAAGTGGACAGATCTTCCATTGTCCAGCTGAACTCCAGCTGGTCACACTGTGGATGCCATCCACAGGGCTGTTTGGCAGTGATGGAGGAAGAGGATGATCATCACAAAACAACATATGAACATCTACTGATGTTTACAACCTCTTTATTAAGTACTCCCTTGGGTGTGGAAAGCATGTGTCTGAATTACGGAACTCCAAAACTGTTGCTTTAGACCCATCTACCAGCTCAGCAATTGGTGTCCTTGTTTGTTGGTAGAAAGACTAGTTCTTAGAGCTTCCTCTGCACTACCTTTGTGATGTAATTTTACTTTATCACTTTTATTCTCCTTTCTATGGAGAATCCAAAGCAGAATTTATACCCTTAGCCTTGATAGACATGATTCATGTTCTAATTTGCTTGTTTTATTGCTGTGAACCGGACAGTAAATGAGAATCTGGCAAACAATCAGGACTTTAAATCGATGTGGATGAATGACTTTCATTCTGTAACCTCCAGGGGAGTGAAGAAATGAGGTAACTTTAAAACTATTGTGAGAGTCAACTTTGTTTTAATTTGTTATATTACATTATAGAGGAAAACTCCATTGCTTAAAAGTATTATATTTTATGAAAAAGAGGAAAGTTTACAAATTATTGTGGGAAACAATTCATAATAATGAGTAATATGTTTGGGATAAATTTACAGCATGAGCAACATGCCATTATAGAAAACATTTTCTTAGAAAGGTCCAAATAAAGCATCTTGGAAGCTTGGGGAAGTAGAAGTGATGACTTACTTAGCACAAGACTCTTACACTCCAAAGAAACACCGCTATATGATCTTATGCCATGATCCAGTAACAAAATTACTGACAAGAAAAGTAATAACATGATGAACTGATCAGTGTCTCTATTAAAGCATACTTTCTGGAACTTTTACTCTGGTGATAATTATATAAAATGGATTCATTTGTGCTATTAACTTTTCCTAAGTTTTCAGTAGAAGAAATATTAATATATATATTTAATTTGTGATACTTACAATTCTTTATGAAGCATCTGCTATTTTTATTCTCTGGTTATTAACAGGTCTTAGGGAAATCAATTCCTGATCTACATCTAATACAAAACAAATTACAAAAAAGCTCGTAGAAGAGGAAAATTTAGGAAGAAAATAACTGGAATCTTACAGTAAGACCCTAACATGCTAATTGAACATGATCCAATTTCATGTTTTGTTGAGAAGCAATGAATCTTTAGATCATTATTATTTTAATAACAAGGCATGCTATATATTATAATTTATAAAAATGATAATGTTTTACAAAAATTTCTACAAATCTAAAGTCATGTCTCAGTTGAAGTCTTTCTTCCCAGTTAATGTATGTATGTTTGGATGTTAAGACTCCATTGGTAGCTGGGCGTGGTGGCGCACGCCTTTAATCCCAGCACTCGGGAGGCTGAGGTAGGAGGAGCGTTGTGAGTTCGAGGCCGGCTTGGGCTACAATGCTAGCGCAAGGCCAGCCTGAGCTACACAGTGCGACCCTGCCTCAAAAAATCAGGGCTGGGAGTTTGGCTCAGTGGTTTAAGCGCCTGTCCGGCAGGCACAAGGTTGTGAGTTTGATCCCCGGATCCCCAGTGCCGGGGGGGGGGGGAAGAAAAAAAAACTCCATTGGCAAATCCACAATAATGTAAAAGATTGTAATTTGAAAGCAGTGATAGTAATAAGCAAAAGAGAAAAAATATAGTGGTAGATTTAAATTTTCCTATCACAAGATGGGTTACTTTTTGAAGTATCAGAAATAACAGAACCTGGGTGTGGTGGCACATGCCTGTAATCCCTGGATTCTAGGAGACTGAGACAGTAGGATCCCAAGTTTGAGTCCAGCCTGGGAAATGTAGCAACTTACTGAGAGTCTGTCTTAAAATCAAATATAAAAACAAAGGGCCAGAGTGTACAGAGCCCTGTATTCAATATTTCGTACACAAATAAATTAAAAAAAACAAACAAATGAACAAATAGATTAATAAATAACTATATTGTCTCATTGTATATAAACAGTCTGATAGTTTTGTTAAATTTCCATAGTAACCTTGACAGCATTTTGGATGGAGGTACAGAAGAAATTTTGATAAATGCCACATCACATAAAAAGTGGTCTTGTATTCATTAACTCTTTTGGGAAGCAAATGTTTCATTTAAGGATAACTATTTCTCAGGCAACCATGCATCTGATAAGTATATCTTGATTAATTCTGTGATCTGAAATACTTTATGGTACTAGATAAAAATTATCTTGACTGAAGGTAATTTGGAATATGATAGAAAAATTCATTTCAGGTAGTTATAGATGGTTTTCTACTGAGTATATGTCTCTTGGAATATTTGAATTTTGTAGGTGTGCACAGTGTATACATATTTGTACATATAATTGATGTGTATACATATATGTGGGTAACTTACATTTGCTTTGTATAAATGGGGGGAAGTAATAATTTTGCTTGAGGAAAGATGTAATTATTTCATGGCTCTTGGCAGCTTTCTAATGATCTTCCTGGGGCGTGCTGACGAAGAAGATTAGATTGGAGGAAGTCAGCTGAGCAAGTGGGAGTGACCTGTCCATCACAGAGGCGTAGGAAAAGTGCAGTGCCCAACGCCCTGCGTCTGGGAGCAGTTGGAGAATCCTAGCTTCCGTTCTTCTTGCAGAGACACAAGCAGGTTTTTGACTGGCACCTAGACCTGACCTTAGCCTGAGGAGTGAGGGGATACAAAAATGGCCACCATGAGCCTCATGGCCACTAAGCTCTCTCTGACGATGATCTGCTATCAGCCTGTAGAGTGTACTTCTTTTCCTGCTTTTAATCGGCCCACACTTGGTCTGCAGAGTGTTTCTTTTCCTCCCTTTAATAAATGTAAACTTCACCATCTTTTTCACTTGTTTTGTCTAATTCTTTGTTCAGGACAAAAAAAAATCTAGAAACCACCTTTAGAAAGAGATTCCAGAACCCCCTAACCTGGTAATATTGTGGTCGATCTGATTATGTGCTTGAGCATTTGCTGATGGGTCAAATTGGTTTTGAAGGTGTAGTTGAGAGAGAGAGAGAGGAATCTTAATTGGGACAGTATGATTCTGAGCGTTGATGTTAATTACCTAGGGCTTGAACAATGTGTCTTATTTTCACTTAGACATGCCGGGCAGTGGACAGAACCAGCATGAATAGACTTATAGAGCCTGGTGAACTGTTCATTGCAGTTCTCAAAGATTAAACATCATTTTTTTCCTTTTGGGAGATCAATATGATTCAAAGAGGTACTCTAATAGATTTCAACTTTTTATCTGCATTTATGCCATCTTTGGAACCTTTTCGTTTTTTCTCTTGTTGATTTGCAGTTTCTTAAAATGTCCTTGTGAATTTCCCTTTGGGTTCGTCAGTATCCAAGATGGTAGTCATTGTCTGGCCCAGTGACCCTCAAAAAGACTCTGCTCTGGAGCGCGCACAGCTGCGGGAACCTGGCTGCTGAGCGGAGGGGCTCAGGTAGTTGCTCAGTCATGCGATCCATGACCACACAAAATACTTCAGTCAGAAACTGAGACTGTTCTAAGGAAAACTTATAGGGAGAAAGAAAACAGGTGAGACCAAATGATCTAATCCGATTAAAACCACGGGAGCTTTCTTCCATATTTTCGAATAGTTTACTTACAAATACAGCTTGCAGTGACTGTTTTCCTTGCTTGAATGCGACATCAGGGTGTATTTTCAATTTACATGCACTGTGAGGTGCCAAAAGATCACTAAGGGAGTCTGTGGAATATATTTTCTTCAGAGCTTCATGGTCTTTATATAGAGTAATTTCGCTGGAGGAGAATTTGAATCCTAAATGAACTCTAGGGTCTCTTCCTAAAGCATTCACAAACAGATGAGTGTGTTTAATTAGAAAGTCAAGTCACGATGTGGACTTGGGACATGTCCAGTGAATGGAAATAAATAAAATCTTCCTTTCTTTGTGCTGTTTCTTTTTCTTTTTGTATCTGGGTTGTCCTTTGTATTTACTCTTCCTCGTGCTACCTCTCTCTCCCTTTTGGCTTCTAATCTTACCTTATGTCTTGGAAACATTAGCTATTACTTTCTTATCTATGGCAAAAGAATGTCTGATGCCTTTCTCAAAGAATCAATTTCCTGACTGTGAAAACTGAAAAAATTTCTGACCATAACATGTTGAATGTGACTGAAGCAAGATTCCCAAGACAAGCTTTAAGAAGAGCAATGCTTTCTACTTCACAGAAGAATCTGCTGGTGTTACTGGGTTTTAGGGTGCTGGAGTATTTTTCCAGAGGTGTTTTCTAGGTTTGTTCTACCTTGAACAAAGAATTGGTCAAGACAAGCACAAAAGGTTGTGAGGTTTGCATCCATTAAAGGTAGGAAGAGAAGCATGCCCTGCAGAGCGAGTTTGGGCTGAGGAAAGGTAGGAAAATAAGTATTTTCTCCTGCGCAAGAGCTGAGCAGTGTACAAGAGAGAATGCAGGAGCACTGAGCTCAGCAGTGGCTGTCTCTTTCTGTCTTCCACCCCTCTGGTTGACATCAGATCTAGACTGCCCTGTCAAAAGCCCACCTGAGTTTTCACAAGAAGAATTAAAGTTAGCACTCTCTGATTGGTTCCAGGGCTTTCTGTGAATGTGCTCTGAGATTTCGCAGTTAACAGGTCACTGCTACTTCCCCAGCAGTCTGTCACGCCCTAGTCTCCTGCCTCAGTGGGGCTCATGCACCACACAACAACGACATCTGTGAAGTCACTTCACAGAGACAAGCCAAGCCCACAACTAGGATCTAAAGCTAAGAAGGAAGGAGATGTTACCGTTCCTCCTACTTTGACGTCCGGTGGGAAGGCATGCTACTCACTCCTGTGAGGCTTTGGGAATGTTTCACAGGAGGGAAAGCTAGAGTCTGGCAGGGTGATTTCACCGTAGGGTGTATGATTTGGAGAGCTGCTTGGGATTGCACAGAGACGATGACATAATCGCTTTGGAATTGTGCCCCTGGGAAGTGAGGGTCTCTAGCAAGCTGCTCGTCTTGATAAATAAGCTATTTCGCTTGGTTCCTGTCTTATCTTCCTGGAGCAAGTAGCTTAGTTATTTTTGCTTCTTCTCGGTGTTGTTTATGAGGGAGGGAGAAGCATTTTAGACTCATTTTTCAGTCTGCATCAACTTGTCATGGGTGCCTCTCATTATGCTGTATCATGATTGTTTACTTCTATGTGTCTTTTCCACTGCACTGTGAAAAATTAGTGGCTTCTTATTTTTTACCATGATAGATTGCCTGGTAAAAGTTTTGAGTCAAAATTTAAAATGAAATATATAGTATAATAAAAACTAAAACCAACTCAAATTTTCCCTGTCACCAGCTCATTCCTCTACCCATCTATACCTTCAGCTCCTCATTTTCACCCCGTAGTGAAGTCCTGTGATCATAGTGTCACAGAGACGACTTGAAAGCCTTGGGACTTAGGTTGGCTCCCAGGAGCTGGGCTGGCAGTATTTAGTAGTAAGAATAAAGTTCTGTGGTGGAGGTCAATGGCCCTGCAATGGTCACTTGCATGAGGATGCATTTTGTCTGAAGTTACTGTCACCACTGTTGCAGGTCAACTGTGCCAGGCTCAGTTACCGCCTGCTGGTCTCAGAAGTCAGCAGGTATATTGGCTATAGTTGTTGTGGCTGTTGTTATTTTTAATCTGCATGTTCTTGCTTGTGCAGACCCTTTCAGATTTTTAAAATTCTGCCAAATCTTGCCCTTTATTGAGGAATAAATATGGAAAGATCCATTTAGTTAACTAATGACATCAAATACTTATTTTTCAGGGCATTGTACTGAGTTCTTGATTAACCACAACTTCAAAAACAATTTGTGTTTCCTAAATGCCAGGCATGCCAGACTTCTTATTCTAAGGTAAAAAATATATATATACAGTTTTGTACCATGTAAAGACATTTTGGACAATGATCACATATATGAGGGAGACCTCGTAAGATTATAGTGGAGATGAAAAATTATATCTATTTTCTGTTCTTTTACTATTTGTATATATGCTTAGGTACACAATCGTAATTATGTTACAGTACCTCCAGTACTCAGGGCAGTCACATGCTGCACAGGTTTGTAGCGCAGGAGCGTAGGAGCGGTAGGCTCCTGCATTCCCTGGATGTGTGGTGGTCTCTGCCGTACACATTTGCACGTGTGTACTCTGCGATGCTTCCAAAGCCACAGAGTCATCTCGCAATGCATTTCTTAGACTGAATCCCTGCTCTGAAGCAATGCATGCCTATAGAAGCATAATAGTTTAATAGCTAAGTTTGTGTATTGAGATTTACTTTCAAAAGCAAGAGTGACTTACTTTTTCTTGGCAAACTCGGGCCTGTCCTGAAAAGCATATCTACCATGGTGAGTGGGTCTAGAATCTTGTAATTTAAAGAGCAGGTGAGAGAATTTGTGATTTTGGCCTGGGGTAGAGAAGACATAATGGGGGCAAGATCACTGTCTTTAGACATTGGGAAAGCTGTCAGGTGGGCAGAGGATTAGCCTAAGTGTGCGGAACTCCAGAGGGCATATGTCGGGCTGGCAGTTTCAAGGAAGCAGGTTTGGGTTGAAAGAAATTTCTACCAACTTGAGCTATAGCTAAAACAAATGATGTGCTCTAAAACAGGGTGTGTTTAAGGAGGGAATTTCTGGGCCAGTTAATCTATGGGGGTTTTGTTTAGATCTCCTTTAATGGAAATTTTAACTCAAAGATTCTGTGATTCTTTGATTGTAGAATTCCAATTTACTCAAACAGTTAGTGTGGCTTAGCTCAGTCAGCACCACAGTGAACTCACGGACAGCCGCAGACTCACATCCCGGCCTGCAGACTTGCTCACAGCGTCTGAGGACTGAGTCCGCCCTCTGCCAGCACCTTCACCTTCACCCAGGGCGGATTCACCATCTCAATCCAAAACCCTGAAAACCCTCAGAGTCCACAACTTTTTGAGCCTCACTTGACACAAGTGGGAAACTGTTTCATGCACAAAATTATTAAAATATTATATTGAATTACCTTCAGATGTGCATAAAACATAAGTAAAGTTCATGTTAGACCCGAGTCTGGCTCCGGTGTGGCTGTGGTTTGCTCCCAATGGCTCGCGTGATGGAAACTTGGTTCTCAGAGTGGCGTGTGGAGTTGTGGGATCTTTAAGAAGTGAAGCTTAGAGCCGGGCCTGGTGGTGCATGCCTTTAATTCCAGTACTCGGGAGGCTGAGGCAGGAGGATTGTTGTGAGTTTGAGACCAGCCTGGGCTGCAAAGTCAGTTCAAAGCCAGCCTGAACTGCATAATGAAACCCTGTCTCAAAAAATAGGGCCAGGGATTCAGCTCAGTGGCGGAAGCACCTGCCTGGCAGGCACAAGGTTGTGAGTTCAATCCTCAGTACAAAAAAAAAAAAAAACAAAACAAAAAACAAAAAACAAAAAAACAAACAAAACCAAAAACAAAAGAAAGAAGTGAAGCTTAGTGAGTGGCAAGTAAGTCCCCAAGGCGCTGTCCCCGGAAGAGATTAACGTAGTTCTGGAGGGACCCCATTTAGTTCCCTTGAAAGCGGGCTGTTATGAATGAGAAAATCTGACCCTGGATTCTCTGGCTTCCTGTCTTACTATGCAGCTTCTTCCTTCCACTCTTGCTGGCACCATGATGCCACCTGCGACGTGTTGCAGCCAAGGAGACGTCACTGGAGGATGAGCAGACAGACCACCTAAGCTTGTCAGCCTCCAAAACTGGGAGGTAAATAAAACCTCTTTATTTTATAAAGTGCCTAGCCTCAGATATTACATATAACAGTAGAAAGTGACTAACTCAGTCTTTTCCCCCCAAGTTGTCTCATTACACATATGCAAATAATTCAAAATCAGAAAAACTCTGAGATCATAAACACATTTGGTCCATAGCACTTTGGATAAGCAATATTTCACCTCTAATATCTAAATATACAGTGAATGCTTAAATTTTAAAAAATTAGTGTCTTTACACAGTGTTATAAAAAATAGGGTGAATTCTTCTGCCCAGCACCATCCAATAGAAAGGCAGGTTTGTGAAAATATTACAGTGTGTCCCGGCTCACCTTATTCACCTGACCTGGTGCCGTGGGATTTCTGGCCCTTCCCCAAAGTCAAAATGACCGTGAAAGGTAAATGTTTTGAATGGATTCAGAACAAGGAGGCATCCATACCAACACAGCTAAAGACCTGAAAAAGATTCTAGAACTGCCTTAGAAACTGGCAAGAATAACTGGATAGGTGTATCTGAAGTGAGGCAGAGTATCTTGAAGGGGGTTAATGGCAATTATCTTTTACTGTAATGATTTTCTTTTAAAACAACATGAAGCATTCAGTGTCTTTTTTGACCACTCTTCACTGTCTCCTCCCTGCCTCTCCATGCAGCAGCCTTCCTGGTAGTTCTAGATTTCTCCTTTTGCTCAGAACTGTCTTATTGCTTAATTCCTCCCTAGAAGTTCCTCCACTTTCTTTCCCCTTCCATTTCACTGTAGTTGTCTCCTTTTCCTGGGGAGGGCGCCTTCCCCTGTGAGGGGCCTCCCACACCTCCCGGCACGTGCTCCTCCCAGTCCCTGCTGCGTGTCCGGAGTCTCCAGAGGTACGATCATGTCCGAGTCCTGGCTGTGGCACCACCGTCCTAGCACCACTGACCACAGTGGACTTGATTAGAAATATTTGCCAAAAGAATGCTATGGTGGTACATTTTAAAGCCTCTTGTGTGTGCTAATTGGATTTACTTTTAAATGCTTGAGAACTCATATTATGTGTGACTCTTGGGGTTTCTGCAAGGGGAAAATGAGCTGGGAAGATTTAAGAATTGAAAAGCTTTTGAATATTTTAAAAAGACTTTGAATCTTTACCATGTTGAGCAATTCATTCCAGTGTGGATGCTTGCCCAGCCGCTCTCCACACAGCACCGCGGTTCTCCACCCGGCAGGCATGAAACCGTGGGCACCATCAGCCTCGCCTCGCACAGACTGACCTCAGAGGAAAACATGCCAAAGGTGAGGCCAGAGGAAGAGGCGGTAGAAAGAAAAGCCTTGCACACGATTATACTTGGTTCACTTCTCTTCTGAAGGGAGGAGCTAAGATGAGGGCCCCTTAGTCCCTACCCCAAAAGCTGAGAAACCGATTAAGTAAACAAACTAGGAAATGTTTGGTTGGGTCCTCCCAGAGGGAAATTTATGGCACTTTTTGCAGCCCAGTGATGCCCTTTTTGTTGTCCAAACGACTGTTCTTACTGTCCCTGATGCTATTGTCCTAGAAAAGTTAGTTTTCTGTCTTGAGATTTTTCACTCTCCTAGCAAGCGTTCATACCAGTTAGCATGAAAGATTCATGGTGGGTCTGGGACCCATGTTTATCATCCAGAGTTCATCACGAGTAGCCTTCTCTGACCTTCTTTGGTAGTTGGGCTGTGCCTGTGTGCATGTGTGTGTGTGTGTGTGTGCATGCATGTGCGTGTGTGTTGATGGGGCCTCATGGTTGCTAGACAGGTGTGTTACCGTTGAGTTCTGTCCCCAGTCCCTGATGATTTTGAGACCACAGCAAGTGGGAAGCTTTTCATTCCTTGGTGCTCATGAGAACACATGAACAATTTATTTCTTCCTGTCTGCTGGTCCGCTTTCTGCTTTCACTATAAGATAGCGATCCCAAAGCTTGTGCTGCTAGCTGTCTTGCTCCAATTATGGATCCTTCATTAGGCAGTTTAACAGACTAAATGCACGACCTTGATTCATTTACAATATTACTGGTACTGGCTGCTCACAGGGGTTGTTAGAAGTTATTCTTGTCCGAGGAAGAAGAGATACTATTATTAATTATTATTATTATTATTATTATTATTATTCCTTTGTAGCAATTGCTAGCATCCTGAGAACAGTACTGAATTGCCTGAGTAGTGCAAAGAGCAAAGTATATGAGCAATGGGGTGTGGGCCAGGATGTGTGGTCAGTCCTGTGGCAGTAGCCAGTGGGACCTGAGTTAGTGTCGTCCAGCACAAAGGACGTATCTTGACGAGCCATCTTTACTCTCAGCTAGCCATGTTCAAGGAAATACTGATTTTCTGAAAAGTGTTGAGTGATGCTAAGATGAGTAGGCTGTTACACTGGGAATATTTGGGGGATTAAAGATACTGACGGAAAGGGCCCATGAATTGTATTGTTGTGTTTGGGGACCTATGGGTTGGATTTGTGGTGTTTGTCCCATTAGCAAGATACACAGATCAACAGAGCCAGTAGATGTGTGTGTGTGTGTGTGTGCACGCAAGTCATAGAGCAGAAAAGTAAAATTTTTTGGCTGTCTTTAATTTAAATATCAATTGTAATACCAAGGGGATGCTTCCAATTGAAGTCACAGCAGGAAGGGTTGTATCAGTAGAGAACTGATAAAGACTGGTGACTGTGGATTCCACACAGCACCTCAGGTTGACTCTAGGAGTTTAGATATTTTTATCAGCAACCTTTTGGATCTGATAGTTTGAGAAATTGCACCAAGTTCTATAAGAGGAATAAATGAAACCTGACCAGTGAGAAGATTGTCAAAATAATTGTCTTTGAAAGGAAAATCAGCAAGACATGGTGGTGCATGCAGGTAATGCCAGCATTCAGGAGGTTGAGGCAGGTGGATTGCCATGAGTTCAAGGTCAGCCTGGGCTACATACATGAGTTCAAGGTCAGCCTGCAGTACATAGAGAGACTATCTAAAAAAACAAAGAAAGAAAGAAAGAAGGAAAGAAAGAAAGAAGAAAATAAACAATTGACATTGTAGGGGCAAGGTCTCTCCTTGGAGTCAGTGTCTTCGCTGGTGGACTCCTCCTGGTGGGACTGCTGGCAGGAGCTGCCTGAAGATGCCCAATTTTTAGGGCAGCTTTTTCCACAGTGCTGCACCTGTCTTCCTACATTCCTTCAGAAGCCCATGGGGGCCAGCTGTCCCATGCTGCCCATGACTGTGACAAGTCCCCTTTGATAAGTCCTAGGGTCAAGATGGAATGAAGTAACCAAACATTCACATCAAACCAAAGTGCACAGGAATAAAAAATGAGCCACACTGCTGCTGACCTTCATAATCTCTCTCTCTCTCTCTCTTTCTCCCTCTCTTTCTCTCTCTCTCCAAAAAGACCGCTTCCTCCCCGGTCCCAGCCTCCTCGAGCACTGCGGATATGCATAGATCTTCTGCACTGCTGAACCTGGCAGAGGGACAGGGAGGTCAATCGGGACAAATTGAAGTCATGCAGAGAAACTTGGAACCAAATTTAGCAAGAAATCCTGAATTCTCGGGTGCTGGCTGAGGCCGTCACTGTGCAGGGTCTGTGCACATGGAGACTTTCTGTGACCTCAAGGACAGAGGACAGGGCACAGGGAGGAGGCCGTGAGTGGTGGGAAAACCTTGTTAATCTCTCCTCATGCTCTGAAGCTCAAGCGCATTTCATTTTTATTTTTTATGCTGGAAGAGTTCTTTGCTATTTATCTTCTGTTAGTTGGTTAAAATAAGAAGAGTATGTGAGGAAACCAATGAATGAGAAGAAAGTCTGTCAGCTCTTGGTGCAGTTGCATTTCCTAATGCTGCCACATTCACCCATGGAGGTGACCTCCACCCACAATCGCCCCTCCTGATGGCAGCGACTTCAAGACTCTAGAGGGAGGGACATTTGGGATGTCACAGAAGATGTGTGCAAGAAGGGGAGACTTCCACAAAAGGCCAGCTTTCTGCCGGAGAGCACACGTGAAGACCGAATATTTGCAATCATTAACTCCATGTTGGAATCAGTGAGCAGAAGCCAGAGAGGGGGCTGGAGAAGCCAGTGTGGTTTTCAGAATGTGGCAAAAGTCCTTTGAGGAACTCCTATTTGAGGAAAAGTTTTGTTCGTCATTATAAGCAAAATGTGCTCTTCATCTCCCAAAAAAGAAAATTTAAAATACTGAGCAGGAAATAGGAATCCTGATTTTGCATGTGATCTACAGGATTTGACCTAAATCCTTTATATATTTACTTTCTCAGTGTTTAAATATGAATAGTTTCGTGTCTGGTCTACCCACCCGCACTGAGCCCCTTAACGACTGCCAAGGCGAAATCACCACTTCCTCTGCCTCTCCCTGCAGGGAGGCTGACAGCTGACGTGTGGACTCAAGGCCAAGGACACTGTAGGCAGTGCCCGTTTCCTTGCCGTCCTTCCTGTCCACAGCCCGTATTATTAACGTAGACATCTCTGTTTTGGCCCCTATTCTGGTAGTTTTCTCTGTTTTTGGTTCTACCTCTGTTGAATGTTGCTTGGTCTTGGTTGTGATGCTCAGTTCTGGGGCCTTAGTACCCATCAAGGCATTGTATGCTTCTCGTACATTAGATTTCTGCTGAAGTTTAAAGCTTTCTCTATGATGTGCTAACCTAGAGGGTTTGCAAGACTCTTAGAGTTAGTATTGCCAGGATCCAACTCATTCATGCATTTGCTTATCAATAACTGGCTGTGTGGCAGGTCCAACCATAAACACACTTGAGGATAATGCGGTTTTAGTGTGGTTTAAGGAACATGGGCTTTAGAGAAGGAAAAAAGGGGTCACTTTTAGGTTGTTATAAACTATAAAGTTGCTGTCTTGAGACATCATTGCAAGAATTCAAGGTGATAATAAAGGTACATAAACTATACATGATGTATAATTGAGATCAAGAAGCATTCGTGGCTGTGAAAGTGATGTGTCGGATATGGGAAGGACCACTCCTTAGTGAGCCAGTGGGACGTCATCGTGACAGAGGTGTCGAGATCATCCCGCAAAGGTGAGAAGCAGCCAGCATCTAGGGCAGGCATTGTCTTTCCCCATTTGCAAAAGCATGAGGAAGCAGCCTGCGGCATTTGTTGGACAGCAATGAGTGTAATGTGAAGAAAGAGGGCTTGTGGTGGGCGAACGAGGAGATGGAGGGGTGGAATGGGAACAGGCATCGCACTGTACTGTGCATTATGTTAAGCTAGCGAGTTTCAACTTTATCCTGGAAGGTTGGGGAGTCACTAAAGAATTAAGCAGGGGAATGACATGATCAGATTTGCATTGTAGAAAGAACACATTGGCAGCAGTGTGGAGCAGGGATTGGAGTCACGCCAGACTCAGGGCTGCAAGAGCAGTGACGAGGCAGTTGCGGTAATCCAGGCAAGAAGTGACGAGGGCCTGGACTAAGGTAATGACTGTGGGGACAGAGTCACTGGTGAGGCTCTGAGCGCATGATAGTGAAGTAGAATCCGTGGGACTTGAAAACTTGATGTGAAGGCTAAGTGAGCACGGTGAACGTGGGGTGCTGCCACACTCCCGCTGTGGGCCAGCGCGTGGATGGATGGCAGCCTCATTCAGTGAGACACAGAAGACTGAAAAACAAGCGCTTTGAAAATGTACCCAGTTTGGGATCCAGTGAATTTTCTTTTAGACTCATTTAAGAGGAGATGTCTAGCCCCATCTGGATCATTCTTCCAGATGTGGGAAACCAACATCTAGGAAATAATAAAGAAATGTGTTCAGGGTTTTGAGTGAGAAGAGCCTAAGACAAAGACTGGGGGACAAAGGACGATGTAGCCAAGACTGACAAGTCATGGAGCTTAGAGCAGAATCAAGAAATCTTGATTGGTGTCACAAAACCTGACTATTTAGTTGGAAAATGGGAAAGCAAGATCACAGCAGATCCTCGGAGACAGTGAAGGACATGTGGGAACTTTGATTTGTACTCAGAGTAAAATGGGAAGCACTGCGGGGTTTGGGGCAGAGAAATTCACATATTGAAAAGGTGACCCTGACTGATGTGTTGGTACTAGACCGCGCAGTGGGTATGAGAGAAAGCAGGGAGACCGGGTGCGAAACCAGGGCCATGAGCCAGGTGAGAGGCGCAGGGATGGGCCAGATTGGTGGGAGGAGTAGTGGTGGGCGTGGTTGGATTCTGGAGCTAAATGAGCTTCCTGCCGCACTGCAGGCAGAGCGCAGAAAAAGAGAAGAAGGGCTACTCAGTGTTGGTTTTTTTCATTACTGGATATTGAACCTACTGCTTCTTCACTGAACCACAGCCTCAGTTCTTAAAATTTTTATTTTTTGACAGAGATTTTTGGGTTAAGTAAATACAAATGGAGTGATCATCGCCGAAATAAGACAGGGTGCAAGTTTGGTAAAGATCGAGTATTGCTACCAACTTTCCCAATTGTGTAATTTTTTTTCTCTGTGGATACTGAACAGTCTCTGTTTAGCTATTAGGGTAGAATTGGAGAAGTTAACAGATTAAAAATTGGGAATTTATAAAGTAAATGAAAAGAAAGGAGTAGGGGTATGAAATCTTGAAGTAAAATAAGACATAAGGAATTGGGAAGTAGTACAATTGATTGAAGTAATAAACTATGTAGCATAATATTTGAAGGAAGGAAAACTAAAATTCAGAAAGATAATCGTGTCTCCAGACATTCCTTCACGGTGTGCGGGAGACTGGTACAGGCATTTTCATGGAGCCTGGATGTCCTCACACGTGGTTCTGAGTGATGATCTAGGTCAGAAAAACAATGGGAAATATGATCAAATGCCTAGTTCAGTGGGATGCAGACCTTGAAGTGGACAAAATTTAAACGTCTTTGGACGGAGTAGGAGAGGGAGTAGATTGGAAAGACAAAGTATTGCATGTGAGATTTCAGAATAGAAAGTTCCAGGCACTGGCCAAGTCTAGGGTAGAGCTTGGGGTGGGGTGGGGGTCCTTAAGGAGCAGTAGGGCAGACAAGGGAAACTACTATAAGGTTCTAGTGTTGACTGTATGGTCTCGAATTTTAACTTTAATGAGATATAATCTGCACAATGTAAACTTTGCATGTTAAATTGTAATATTTGGTAACCTTCGACATAGCATATGCTATGCTTTGGGTGTGTACCCCCAAAGGTTCATATGGAAAGGGGCACTGGGAGATGCTGCAGCCCTTTAGGAGGTGGAAATGCGCAGGGGTCCACAGGTAGCTGGGGCACATGAGAGCCAGGTCTCTTATTTCTCTGCAGTAGTCTCACATGCGCGCGCTTACTCTGACACGTGCTCCTGTCACGGTGTGCGCCACCACCTGCCACCCTCACCAGGATGAGCCAAAGCAGTGCCATGCCTTGGAACCTCTAAGACCAGACCAACTTTTTCCTTTATCGGGTAGGTGCCTAGATATTTTGTTGTTGTAACATAGAGCTGACTACTCTAGTACACTTCCATGAAATCAAGATAAAGATCATACCCCTGACCATGAGCAGTTTCTCACACCTCTTTGTAGTTCCTCATTTTTTCCTACTTCACTTTGCCCACTGATGGTTTTAGTTCATTCCAGCTTCTATAACAAGACATTACAGACTGGGTGGCTTATTGCTAACAGGAGATGTATTTTTCAGTTTTGGAGCCTGGGATGTCCAAGATCAAGGGTCTGAAGTGTAGGTGGCTGGTGAGGGCCTCCATCTGGTTCGTAGATGGAGATTTTCTTTTTGTACCCTCACATCGTGGAGAGGAGCCACAAATTGTCTCAAAAATCTTACAAGGGCACTGATCCTATTCCTAGACGCCAATGATATCTTCTACTCCTAATTACTCCCTATAGAGTCTGCTTCCTCATCCTGTTCCCTTGGGTGTTAGGATTTCAGTGTCTAAATGGGGGTGAGACAGAAGCATTACCATAGCATGGGTCTGCTCTCTGACATTAGAGATTCATTTGCATTTTCGGGACTTTCTCATAAGTGACAT
The DNA here is from genome assembly GCA_004363535.1 of Dasyprocta punctata. Lineage (NCBI taxonomy): Eukaryota > Metazoa > Chordata > Mammalia > Rodentia > Dasyproctidae > Dasyprocta > Dasyprocta punctata. The sequence continues at coordinate 24,363 of RJWM01003396.1, forward strand.
TATGCAATGTGTATTCTCCTGTGTTGTTATATTTCTTTCAATCAGCATAATCATTCTATCTATCTATCTATCTATCTATCTATCTATCTACCTATCTACCTATCTATCTATCATTATAATGGTGATTGAACCCAGGCCCCCCCACGTCAACCTACACCCCCACCCTTTTTGCAGTGTTGGGATAAGGTCTTTTTAAATTGCTAAGTTACCCAGGCTGGACTTGAACTTGTGATTTCCCTACCTCAATCTCCTAAGCATAATCATTTTGAGTTATTCACATTGCTGCAAACGTTGGCAGTTAATTCCTTTATGTTTCTGAGTAGTGTAGCATTCCATTGTGTGGCCATGCCAAGACATTTTTGTCCAGTTCATCTTTTGATAGACATGGAACTGTTTCGAGTTTTGGATTATTGCAGATAGAGCTGGTTACATCTCTCTATGTGCAAGTCCTTGTATAGACCTATATTCTCATTTCTAGGTGAGTTCCTAGGAGGTAAGTGGCCGAGTCACATGGTAGGTGTGTGCTTTACTAAGGAGAAACTAACAAGATGATTTCCAAAGCCAAGTGGGCTGTACCTTTTAACTTTCCCACCAGAATTTTTTTTTTTTTTTTTTTTTTTTTTTGCGGCACCAGGGATTGAACTCACAGCCTTGCGCCTGCCAGGGCAGGCGCTTAAGCCACTGAGCCAAACTCCCGGCCCTGGTTTTTTTTTTTTGAGGCAGGGTCGCACTATGTAGCTCAGGTCGGCCTTGTGCCGCGTTGTAGCCCAAGCCGGCCTCGAACTCACAACGCTCTGCCTACCTCAGCCTCCCGAGTGCTGGGATTAAAGGCGTGCGCCACCACGCCCGGCTTCCCACCAAAATTTTATGAGCGGTTCAGTTGCTGTACGTACTTACTAGCAATTGGTATTAATAATCATTTTAATTTTATCAATTCTAGTGTAAGCCATCTCATTATGATAAATTAGTGTTTCCCTAATTAATAGTTATATTGAGAATCTTTTCCATGTAATTTTTTGGTAAAAGTTTCGAACTTTTTAGGCCATGTCTCATCTTCTTCTTGCCTCCTTTGAGAATTTTTTAAATATTCTTTATATAAGTCTTTGTTAAAAGCAAAGATATTTGCAGTATTTTGCAAATATTTTCATCCAGTCTGTGGACTATTTTTTTAAACATACTCTTAACAGTGTTTTTGAAAGAAAAAAAGAAATTAATTTGGATGATTTAAATTTATGAATTTTTTATATTTTTTGGTCCTAGTTAAAACTATTTGCTAAACTAAAGAACACTAAGATTTTTCTCCTGTGTCCTCCTCTGGAAGATTTATGCCTTCAGCCCTCTTTTTTGGTTTAGGATTCTACTGTGTTTATTGTGAAGTAGGGTTAGGGTGTTTTTTCCTTTTTTCTTTAATGTGACCATCTATAGCAGTTTGGTGAAAAGATAACTTTTATCTCCTTAACTTGCCTTAACACTTTTGTTGCAAATTAATTATTCATATTTGTAGGTGTCTATTTAAGGATTATCTGTTCATTGTCGTCGATATGTTTGTCTATCTTTATGCTAGAACCACACTGTCATGACTACCATGCTTTATAATTAGTCAACAAATCACTTAATAATTTTAAAAGATCTTGTTGATCTTTTAAAAAGTTGTTCTGACTATTCTAGCTCACACATTTTTTCATAAAAATTTTAGAGTAAGTCTGCCAATATCTGCAAAATTCTGCTGAGATTTTGATTAGAAGAACTTAAATCTATGGATGACTTAGGGGAATTAGGTTTTAAGAATTGTATCTTAAGAATCTTGAAAATTATATTTTTCTATTTATTTAGATTAGAAAATATTTTTTAGACAAGGCCTTGCTCTGTTGTTCAGGTTGGCCTCAAACTCCTGAGCTCAAGTGATCAGCCTGTCTCAGCCTTCCAGTCAGCTAGGACTGCAGGCATGTGTTTTCCTTATCAGTGTCTTCTGGTTCTCAGTGAGGCTGTCTTGCACATTTTTTGTCAAATTTAATATACTTTATTTTTAGAACAAGTTTAGATTTATTGAACTTTCAACAGATAGCTCAAAAAATTCCCAAATACCCTTCATATACAGAGAATCCCATTACTAGCATCTTACATTAGCAGGATATATTTATTATAATGAAAGAACCAGTATTAAAATGTTATCATTAGGTTTGGACATGGTGGTACATGCCTTTAATCCCAGCACTGCCGAGGCTAAGACAAGAGGTTCACTGTGAGTTCAAGGCCAGTCTGGGCTACAAAGTGTGTGAGCTAGAACAGTCAGAACAGCTTTCAAAACAATCGACAAGGCTGGAACACCTATACTAAGTGATTTGTTGACTGATTATAAAGTATGGTAGTCACCATGTATATTTCCTGCTCAGTCCTACAATCAACCATTTGTTAAGAGTATTGGTTCTATTTAAAGAACAATACTAGAAACAATATTAGAAATATTAGTTTGGAACACTGGATATGCTTGTTGTGACTGGGAGGTCATTTCTGAAGGACATCTGAGCCAAAAGAGCAGAATAATACACGCATGTGTGCTAACCACACACGTTCATTCCTGCAATATTTCCACGTACAGCCATCTGCGCCAACATCGAGAGGCACATGATTTCACATCGTGCTAAATTAATTAATCAATTAAAGTAATTCATAACCGTAGGCCCTTCCTCACATTTATTTGTAAATTTTCACTAAAACAACGAGTCACTTAGGCGCTCGTCTCCGGTCCTTACTGAGATGCATCCATAACACGATGAGATTCTCTGATCAGTCTGCGTTCTTTCCGTGGTTCCCCTGATCTTCTAACTTGCTTTTTAAAATTCTTGCATATATTAGCTCAGTGTTATAAAGTTACATGTATTTTGACAAATAATTAATGTCATACATCTACCTTTTGGCTTAATAGAGAAGAATTTCACTGCCTTGAAAGTACTTTTTGCTTTGCGTATTCCTCTTCTTTACTCTCCCTGACGATGGCTAATCTTTTTCCTTTTTTATGTAAAATCATCTGCTTCAGACTGGTGCATAACTGGAGTTATGTAGTAGGAAGTTTATTTAGAAAGATTCCTGTCACTTACCCATACGATGTACAGTTCAGTTTCCTGCATGTTGCTTCCATGGCTCAGTAGCTACTTTGTGTTTCTCGCAGAGTAATATTCTATGAGCAAGGATACCAGAGTGTGTCTACCCATTCACTTACTGAAGAACAGCTGTATTGCTTCCAGTATTGGGTCATTATGAATAAAACAACATAAACATTCAAGCTTTCAAGTCACATGGGTAAATACCTAGGTATATGACTGCTTGAGTGTCAAGACTATATTTAGCTTATAAAAATAAATTATAATACTATTTTGGATTTCTACCAGCAATGAATAAAATTCCTATTGCCCTACATCTTCTCTAACATTTCTAATTGTCTTCTCTGGCAAGGTGTTCAAATATTTTGCTGAGTTTTAATTAGATTATGCTTTTTTAATATTAAAAAAATGAAATTTCTCTTTGACTTTATTTGGATCCAAGTCCTTTATAAAACATATGCCTTACAAATATCTTCTCCTGGCCATTCACTTTTCTTTTCATTCTTTTAACAGTATTATCTGTGGGGAGTTTTGGTTTTGTAAACGCCCAATCTATCTATTTTCTTCTCTTGTGGGTCATGATTTTAGGGTTTCTAAAAACTCATCAATAACCCCAGATCACTTTAATTTTCTCTCATCTTGAAAAAGGTACATAGTTTTGTATCTTACATTTAAGCCTATGATCCATATTTGAGTTAATTTTTGTGACAGATTTAAGATCTAAGTCTCTGGGATTTTTCTTTGTCTAAAAGGAGATTATCGCTTTCCCCTTTCCCCTTCTCACCTTTTACTCTGTACATGACTGTCCACTCACTGCTGCAGCGTTTGCTGAATGATGAGCTTTATGCCGCTGCGTTGCCTTTACTCCTTTGCAAAGCGATGCATTAAGTCTCCTAGTCGAGTAGTGCAGGCCCATGACTGAGTCCTTCCTCAGGGTCAGTCTGCTCACCCAGTAGTTGCCTGTCCACACACACTTCAGGGTCAGTTGGTTTATTTCCATGAAGTAGCTTGCTGGGAGTTTGATTGAGACTGTTTTGAAAGGGTAGATAAATTTGAGAAGAATTTACATCTTCATAATTCATTGAGTGTATCAGTGAGGATGGACTATCTCTATGTTTACTTAGATTTTTCCTTACTTTTTTTGTCAGTGTGAATGGTACTGTGCTTTAATTTCAAATTTGAAATTTGTATTGTTTATGTGTGGGAAATCATTAACTTTTTACACTAACCATGCATCTTAAGACTTCGCTGTAATCTAGGAGTTATGTGAGGATCTCTGGATTTTTCCACGTAGACCACCATGTCCTTTGCAAATAAAGTAAGATTTATTTCTTCCTTATGTATTTTTTATTTTCTTTTGTTGTCTCACAGTGCGGCAAAGGCTTTCCGTGTGTTGCTGAATAGAAGTAATGAGAGGTGGCACCGTGGCTTTGTCCCTAATCATAGAGACAAACACCCACCTTTTGCAGCATTAAATATGATGCTACTTAGAAGTTTTTACAGAAGGGCTGGGGGTTTAGCTCAGCAGCTCAGGTGCCTGCCTGGTAAGCACGAGGGCATGAGTTTGATCTCCAGTACCAAAAAAAAAAAGTTTTTGCAGAAGTTCTTTACCAAATTGAGGAAGTTTCTCTATATTTTTAGTTTGCTGGGAGATTTCATCATTAATGACTTAGATTTTATCAAATGCATTTCCTATGTATCTTAAGATAAACATGATTTTTCTTTAGTCCATTAATGTGATAGATTATATTAATTCCTTTTTAAATGTTGGACTAGTCTTGCAAACCTGGATAATTCTCACTTGGTCATGATCTCTAATTCTTTTTTCTGTTCCTGAAAATGGATTTCATCATAGGTTGCCTCTTGTGTAAAGTCCTGCCTGGACCCCTGGGGAGTTCATTGCTTTTTGCTTTGGGGGCTCACACAAAACTCTGCTACTACCTTTCTTATAACACTTATCGTACGTTGTCATGAAGTGTTTTTTAAGTTCTATAAGTACTACTATGAACATCTGAGAGAACAGAACTGTTTATTTAAAAAAAAATTCTTTCTCTGTGATTGAAGCCCCAGCTGTAGTTATCCTTATTATTCTCTTCATCTCTAATGCTTGTTACTGTTATTGACACATATGTGTATTCATAAAAGTTTATTGACAGCAAATGAAAAATATTAATGAAGTTCCAGATATAAATCTTGTTCCAAAGCCAGCTAGCAGAATGCTGAAATAGTTTAGTAACATAAACCCAGTACTGCTGGTGACATATAGAAAGAAATCCCCATTCATTTTTAATGACATTTTAAATTAATAAGCTGGTGGGCTTTATCAGTAATACAGCTGCAGATTTCTGACCTTTGGACCCCTGCAGGCTAGGAAGGGCAGAGAAGGTAGTATTCTGACTTTATCACCCGTCTGGCCAACACAGACAGGATTAGGTGTGTATACTGTTCTGTAAACACGCTGTCATTGAACGTGATTTTTAGGTTGCTTCCACCACCTTGATTTGGTGCTGAGAGCAACCTCTTCTAGTCCATTTCTAACCTGTCCTTTCCTCTCAGGATGGGAGCAAAAAAGAAGGGGAAACCATTTGGTTAATTGTTGAAAGTTGGAGGAGTCCAAAATAAGTACCGACATGTCAAGTCTGCAGAATGAATCAGGGAAGAAATAATGAACAAAAATAATTTCTTTTTAGAAGTAGCTATAAAATCATAACAAAAGAGATGACAGTTTAGGTTCCTTGTTTCTCTTTGCTTTGAGTCAGAAATTTAGAAGGCCCTCGCTAGGATCCTTCCTACTTTTAAATGAAAATGCCTGTCCTAACTAGAGTCATTCCTGGGTTTCTCAAACAGTCCTTACTGCATGTGTCTGAAACCATTTCAGGTATTGTCATTACCACTGGAAGTGTTTTATAGGCACGAGTGAGTCAGTCATGGTAATGAGCCTTACTTATTTGTGCTATACAAGATAATTATAGTCAATAGCATTTACAATAAAATTCAAAGTAACCAGAAATATCCAAAGGTTCCCAACACATAGAAATAATAAATGTTGGAAGAGATGGAAATGCTAATTACTCTAATTTAATCATTATATGTTGTATGCATGTATCGATTATGTTAAATGTGCGCAAATATTATGCCAATTATTTTTTAAAAATTAATTGAAGTATGCACCTTTGTGATTCATATATGCAAATTTATGATAATAAAATGAATGACACATGAAAAAAAGACTCAGAGCCCACTCCTGGGCTACTTTCAGTATCAGGTTTTTTGGTGAGGACATTTTGGCCAGCATAGTAAAGCAAGCCTGAAAACTGGTTCGCTAATTGCAGTGGATTGCTTGAACGGGGCTATTTTTGTCAGAAAAACAACTACCCTTGCTGGAATTAACCAGGTTCTTGTTGCAAAACTGTTATTATCTTTTACTTTGGTTCCCTCCTGCCCTCTTTGAGCAAACCTTTAGTCTAGCCATGTTTATTAGTATTCTCCCATTAAAACTTCGGATCTACATAATTGCTTTCAAAGAAAACACAATGGTATGGAGATATTTTGATTATTTCAACATTCTCATGAGATAAAGGCCAAAAAACTGAAACATAAAGAGATGATTGTTTAGGTCATATATGTGTTGAGGTAGAACCAAAACTTCTGGACTCCTAAAGCAGGACCATTCCACTAGATGGTAGAGTATGGAACACTATCATGCCAACCAGTGTGCTGAAGACTTTGCATATATTACTTAACAGCTGTGAAAGATTATTGTGCCAATTTTACCTACAAAAAATTGAGGCCTAGTAATACAAAGCCACATTCTCTAGATTCACAGTAATTAGTGAACTGTAGAAGTGATTCGTACTCAGGCATGATGGTGCCCAACCTTTGGGCCATATTATGACACTGATGTAACTTGGGCCGAGCTGGTTTCCTATGGCCGAGATCACTGTGTTTGGTCATGTAGGCAAACCTTGCACAAAGGTATCTGATTTTTGAGACAGTGAAGCTAAGACCAGCCTGAGGTTTGCTGGCTGGATTCATCAAGGCTTGGAGCACAACAAAACGCATTCAGAGGGAGGAATAACTTAAAATTAAGCTGTTCAGCTGGGAAGACTTTTCTGCCTTGCATGTTGGATGGTGCCTTTTCTACATCACTTAAAGATGTCACACGTGTCCACCAGATCGCTCATATATGGCACTATCATCTTGCTGTCTTCTTCAACCCACCTGTGAAATCAGTCTTGGTTACAACTGGAGCTTAGGAGGAGGATTCTAGGGATTTCAAAGTTAGTACGTAACTTCTTTAGGCAGGAAACATAATTCTCCCTGGAAAGAGTGTTGCCCACTTCTTCCAAGCTGGTAGAACCCAATACCTACACTTGAGATTATATACTTTTACAAAGAAATTCAAAGTTCATTGAAAATGTTATCAGTTACAAACTTGCTGCTGATTTTTAAAAGACTATTGCATTTACTAAGCAGTTAAAGTATCAGGCTACGAATTATGAACTTTTCTATTCCTGATACTTGACATTTCCAGTGAAATTCAGTTCAGCGCCTGAGATGATACCTGGAAAGTCCATAAAATTTCAAAGATCTATAAAAAGTCAACTTCACCACTTCAAATGCCCCAGCACACCCAGCGTTTGCATTTCAGCTTTTCCACATGTTTACCGAGAGAGAAAAGTCATACCATCCCCAGGACTTTGAAGCAAAGTGCATCTGTGAGCTGGGGAATTCTGAGCTTCAAATGGGGATGCAGAGTCCTTGAGGCTCTGGATTGTTTGAAAGAACTCAGCCTCGCAGGCTGGCACTTTTAGGTGAGGGTCATGGGGTAGAGAGTGACTTAGCATTGCTATCTGCATGGCAAACACAACATGGGGCCAACTAGTTTGAAGTCAGGAAAAGTCAGGGAACTCAGTAGGTGACCTGGCTACCCTGTGTTTGCCTCACACTGTTAAACTTAACACCCACTGAGGGAATGGAAAATGCTACCCATACACGGATTACAGCTGCTGTGAAAACCTCAGCTTGAAATTTATTGCTTTTGGTGAGTTGCAGGCTTTACCTGTTTGATGAAGGTATGCAGGGTGGAATTTATGTGTCATTTTCAGATGAAGATCAACCCAACTTTAAACATTTTCTCTCCTTCACAGATTGTTTGGAGCTATAGAGCTGTCAGAGTTTTCTACACCGGTTCCGTAACTCCGTTTCCATTGGCCCGCCTTAGAAAATACATTAGTCTGTGTCCGACTCACAAAATTGAGACTGAAAAGGAAAAATAAATTCCTTGTGAGGTCATCCTTTCAGTCTGAACACTATCTGGTAGACTTCTTGAGCCACTAAAATGGCAAAGATCTGGGCTCTCTGCCTTGCTGCTGGAGAGGCTGCAAGAGGCGAGGAATACAGCCAGGAAACGGGGTGTGAGGACCCAGTCGCGACCAGGAAAAAACGGAAGCCTCGGTGATGCTCAGAGTGATCAGGACTGCTCACGCAAAGCCCGTCTATGTGTGTAGTGAGGGCTGGGCACTGAGGCGGACCTTTCAGAGAGAAATCAGATGCTTCCTCATTTCCTTACAGTGTCATCACAAGGAGTTTCAGAAAAATGAAAACAAAACAGAGCAAAACATAGCCGTTTGCTTTTTATTGTTTGACAAAGTGCAACAGAAAGTTAAAGAAAAGAAAGCGCAAGGCTGCGAGGTCTGTAACCTCGGTTCTCAGTGCAGGGAGCGATCTGGGTGTGTGCGTCTGCGAATTCTAGCTGGTCCCAGGGCTCGCGCGTTCCCAGTCTGCCTTTGCAGCCAGCTGTCTGATCACTGACTCGTTCAGACAGGAGTCTGAGCCGGGGAGTTGCTGCAGCTCCCTCTCCAGCCTGGCTGGGGGGACCCTTCCTTCTGCTGCGCTGTTTTTCCAAACAGACTGGTTATCCAGATGAAGCTAAGAGCTCCGGCGACCCCGACTTTCAGTCTGTGTGTCACAGATCTGTTTTCCAATAGGCTTTTCGGTCATTTGAGAATATTGAGAACATATCATAATGTTTACTTTGATTTTTTTTTTCATTTTTTCTAAAAAGCAGTGTGGTACATGTATATTTCTCTCTGGATAAAATCATGCGAAATTATTTTACCCTGCTTGACAGTCTGCATTGCTAACCCTTATCGTGTGGAGTGTGTGTGTGTCAGACACGCATTACACATAGCACACTCTTGTTGGACCTACTGTAGCCTCTTAAAGCTGCAGAAACCATCAAAATATCTTTGTTCTCCCAAGAGCTATAGATATTGAATTACTGGTTGTTAGTTCTTTGGATATAGTTTAAACACTTACTTTAAATAAAAGTACACATAAAACTGAAGCCATTTGGGATCACCTTTGATCTGTAAGAGGTATTGAAAAATACATTTTGCTGGGAACTAAACTATTCTCTGTCAAGTTGGTTGGCTATTCCTATATTTTTTATGAAAGGTTCCTTGAGATGGAAAGCAAGTCCCCTAAAGACGTTTCAATGCAAGTTTGTCATTAAATCAGTTTCCGGGTTTCCTAAAATCTTTCATCCCACATAGTTTCCCACTAGTCTATTTCAGCTGAAGATCTAGTAGAGCTGATGTGTTTGGAGAATATTAGTCAACCCCCAACTAAAGTTCTGGGGATATATTGTCTCTAGGATAAAATCTTTGTTGTCTGATGCATTGTCTTACACATCACAGAACTCCCATAGGGAAAGGTTAGCTGAGCCTAATTTCTAATTTCTCTTTGTTGAGAATGCTCAGAAAACTTCCTACCTTTGAAAGAAAAAGATTCATTCTCAAGTCTGCATAATGCCCTAAATGTGTTTCTGAGTGTACAAGCATTTCTCTGCCCGTACTTGATGGGGAGAGTGAAGCTGACTGAGTCATTTCGGAGAAATTGTAAGCTCTGTAGATATTTTTAAATGTTATAAATCTAAAATTTTCGCATATCCATAGCTAAAGTTACGTGCGTAATGCTAAAACCATTTATATATTCATAATCACCAAGGCACAAATCTGACATGTATATTCTGTTATGATGAAAAATGCCTTTTTAATTTTATTTACTTATTTTTTGTTTGTTTCTTCTTTTTAATTTTATTAGTACATATTTCAGTACATGCAGTTTACAATCATCTTGGGGACTGGGAACATGCACTTACTGCAGCTTGGAGTTTTAAAAATCCCCTCTCCCTTCCTCGGCCGCTAAGTCCCTGTCTCCACGATCATTCTCACTGATATTATTCATCTTAGCTCACATTCATGGCATGTAATGTTTGCACTCGCTGAGGTTATTAGGTTCCCGTCCGTGGCATGTCTTATTCTACTTACTTCCTCTTCTGTCTCTTTCCTTACTCTCAGCCTCCTGGTCCCCTTTCCATTTGCAAGAGGCCCCTCCCCTTGTTCCCTTCTCCCCACTCTTTATTATGCTATTTGTATGTACTCTTCCTTACTCAAGTAAGAGGTGCCATATGGTATTTAAACTTGAGTGGCTGACTTATTTCATCAATATTATACTTTCTGGATGCATCTGTTTTCCTACAAATGGCTCAAATTTGTCTTTCTTTATAGATGAGTAGTATTCCATTATGTATAGATCCCACATTTTCTTATCCAAACATCTATGGATGGGTATAGAGGTTGCAGCTGTGATGAATTGTCCCGCTGTAAACATCGGTACACATGTATTGCTAGAGTCTTTAGCTCTCTGGGGAGGATATTTAGAAGGGTAATTGACTGCCTTTTGGAGATATGTCCAGCTCCTGGGCAGCCCTCAGAGTGAGGGAACGTAGCCACGTACAGAGAGAGTGGAAAACAAGCTGAAAGCACATTTCTAATAACACATAGCCCTACTGTGGAAATGTGTAAGTACTTTGCATCGTCCTGATATAACACATAGCCCTACTGTGGAAATGTATAAGTACTTTGCATCGTCCTGATATAAAGAGCTGTGTCCTTCAAATCTTCAGTAACATTTGCCTTTTACAACTAAAATTCAACTAAGGGAATTCTGCTTATGGTGACTTACAGCCCAAAGAGGAAAGGAAATGCATTTCTTGCTCAAATCACCAGATAAGCATTACTTTGTGGACTGTGAGTACAGTTAGTCACTTCAGTGTGTATAGATAGTTTCCGTGTGCTGAAGGCAAGAACCACTTTCCATGAAAATGAATTTTGCTGTGACAGTTCTTATATTCATGAATGTAGTCACGCTGACATTTCTCAGCAGTACTTAGAACACAGTTACGCATCTGTGTTAAATTAGATTTGAATTTTTTTCTGCTACTATAACAGGTTTTAAAATATAGGACACTGGCTTTTTTTTTTAAATTTCAAGCTGATTTCAGCCATTGGTTCAGGGTTTTATTACTACCAGTGTTTCACTCAATCGTTTTTTTAAATCCCTTCTGTGCAGTTAGATGTAATTGTTTTCATTAAGTGTGATAGAAATAATGTTTTAAATGGCTTTATAAAATTGGCCATAAAATGAATTCTTGTTTGAGGAAAACATGTCATGTAAATAAATAATTTGCATATATATGTATACACACACACATGCATGCACACACATGGAATCTGCCAAAAAATGTATACATACTTCAGGGAAAGAAAAATAGTATAATGTTTTTTCAACAGGTGGTGTTACCCTCATATAGGGGACCCTAAAGGATGTCATATATTGCAGAAAACCTGCTACACTGCCGCCCCTTAGAGACGAAATTGAAAATGCATGTGCAGCAATCTCAATGACCAAGGTTACCCTAGCAGCTGTTTGCCATACTAATAAATGTCTGGAAGCTCATGGTCACCACTTTGAGCACTTCTTGAAATTGTAAAGACCAAAGCTAACTTGAATTAATCTCATGATGTCTCAATAAATTTAGTATTAAAATGTTTATGTAAGGTTTTATTTTCCTGAAATCCACCTTTTTTACCCCTCTCATCAGAAATTAAATTTGTAATACACTGAGTCCATGGAGAAACCTGTATAAATGTAGTGGTGTGACATTTAGTTACAGCTTCTTTTCAATAAATTATGTTAGATTTATTGATTTGTACTGTAGAATGGGAAGGTTGCATTTTAGATATTAAATCATGGCCCTGTATAGTTTTCTTGATTAATTAGATTTTGGAGACATGCCAGGTTGCTGAGGTTTCTAATCTGTATTAACTGGGGAAGTTTTTCAAAAGTAGATTCAAAATCAATTAGATAAATTAAATCGCTAAGTTGATCACTCAGATGATGACTCAATTAAATACAAGCAAAAGGAAAATGCTTTTGTAATTTAATTTACAGAGGGTTCATGGTGAACAATTCAGATATTTTTACCCAAATGTGCATCTGCGTTGTACGTGGTGGTCGGTGGGCACACGATGCTCTTTGTTGAACTAATGGCCTGTCGCTCTCACGGACCACATTCCTTTGCAGTGCTGCTCTGTGCATCTGTAGAATAGAACCGATGAGAGAGCACGCGTCGTAGAGACACTGCCTTCCCTCCCGAACCCAGGTTAAGCTTGCTCAGTACATTTCCCATAAAGCTCCCAGACCCACCTAGAGTGGTCTCAGTGGGGTGACAGAAGGAGCTCTGAATTCGGCTCTGGAAGGAATGAGGTTCAGAAGGCTCTGGAATGGCACCATCATCCTGAGAGCAGAGGAGGATGAAGGACACGGAAGGCCCAGGGAGGGCGCGTATTGTAATAGCATGCCACTCAAAGGAGGAAGAAGTGACAGTCTGGGTTCCACGACCTCGTATCTATCTACTCTTCGGAGGATCAGAAGTTCCCCTCACCCCCACCCAACTGGCATCATTAATGCTTAGGAACACCTCACACAAAAAGCTTGATGGTGCTTACTTAGCTTCTAACCAAAGCAAATTTAATTGAGAGCATTATTAAGGAACATGTGTCTCATAAACTGAATTTGGCAAGCCAAAATTTATTTAGGATTACGAATTTAGTACCGTGGCACTTCTATTCACAAGCTCAATTCTCTCCATGTTTCTGGTTTTCAAACTGAACTGGACAAGAACTGTACTAAGTTTCCCCATAAGATCAACACTGAACCTAGCCATCGAATTTGATTCAGTGCTCATTCAACTCAGTATGTGACCAGAATCATGGAAAGAATCAAGTTGGTGAGCCAAGGTACCACAATAATAGCCAGTACTTTTTTAAACTTCCATGCCTTACAGTCATAAAACACTTGATTTGAGATACTCTTATATCATCTTTACTGAGCTGGGGAGGTGTTAGATTTGTTTCCTTAATGTGTAGGCCAACATTAGGAATAACAATACCAATGTCTGCTATTCAGTGAGGATTTGCTTAGGCAAAGTGCTGTGCTACGTACCATGTAGACTTATGTCATTTTCTCAACAGCTTTGAATCAGAATGCTGCGATGCAGCATGAGGACAGAAAACCCAGTTCATAGTAGCTTAACAAAAACCAGGAAATGTATTAGCTTCCATAGCATTTACTCACTTACCATTGAGCTTATCCCTTTGACCAAGGGAATACAATGAGCTGATGGGCTGACACTTGGGGAACTGAAGCTGTAGGCAGACATAAGAATGAAGAAAAAATAAAAATCAAGGGGAATAGTCAGTAAAAGGCAGAGTATCGAGGTTGAGAGAGCACTCAGTGAAAACGGTGATGTGGCTTAGTCAGCCTGGGGAGGGTAAGTGGGTGACTGGAATGCGAAGCGAGCGCCATTCTGCAGGTCCACGTCAGGCCCCATCGTGCAGGTGACACAGCAGTGCCTGGGGAGGACAGGCAAAGAAGCGACCTTTCTGCAGTAGTTCAGCTCTGGAATGTCCCCTAAAGGCCCCCGTATTAAAGACTCAGTGCCCAGCTTGGAATTGTGGGGAGCTGGTGAAGCCTTTAAGAGGTGGCAGCTAGTGGGAGGTTGTATTGGTTAGGTTCCTCTAGAGGAACAGATTTATTAGATGGGCTTACAGGACCAGAGGCTGGAGAGTCCAACAGGGTCCCTCTGCTTGCTGGAGAGCCCGAGGATCCAGTAGCTATTCAGCCCCAAAAACTGGAAGCCATAGAGCAAGAAAGTTCAAGAATGCTTCCCCAGCCCCAGGCTGAAGGCCTGGAAGCTCCTTGGAGAGTTGCCGCAGTGAGTCTGCTGGGCAGGGCTGAGGAAGTTGGGGTTGATGCTCACAAAGGCAGCAAAAGATGCAGCTACTCACACAGCCCGAGCTCGCAAGCCCTGTCTTCTCCTGCTTTTGTGCCTCGTGGGCTGCAAGCCATGAGGTGGGGCTGCCCGCACTCAGGGTTCTCCCCTTCAGTTTTCTGCTCCCCATGCCAGGCATTCTGAAAACGCCCTCCTGGGCATACCCGGAAGTGTGCATTACTAAGCTCCTAAGTGTCACTCAAGCCAATCAAGTTGTCAATCAAGATGAACTACAGAGGTTTTCTGGTCCCTGGAGAGTGGGACCCTGCCCTTGTCTCTGTCTCTTTGCATCCCAGAGCTAAGAACCCTGGCCCCAGCATGAGCTCCCTCCAGGCGCCTGCCTCACCACAGGCCCAAAAGCAACAGAACAATGGACTGTGGCCTGAAACTTCTAAAACTGTGAGCCAAAGCAAACCTTTCCTCCTCATCAGTTGACTCTCTCAGGAACTTGTTACTGTAACTGAAAGCAGAGTAGCACAGTCTCTCTTGTAGGTCCCTCTCCTGATCTCACCGACTGCAAAGACACATTTTGAAGTGAGGGCTTGTTTTGACCAAAAGTTCATTCTTTCAGCGATAACTCAATAAAAGTATTGATTAATTATGTTTTCCTCACTACCTCTTAAGAGGAAATTTTTGGTACAAGTCCTTATGATCGGCAGTTTGTTATTCCTTGTGAAATTCTTCAGTTTTTCACAAATTCTTTAGCAGAATGTAATGCAAAGACCAAAAGGAAGGGTGATTTTTTGTCAGCAAATTACAATAAATTTGAACACTCTTGCTTTGTGTAGATTAAGCCTATAAATACAGAGTCTTAGGATTTGTGTTGTTCTACCTGGTGTGTTTAATTTTTGGGCAGTCAGATGTCTTCCTCATAGCTGTTCTGCAAATGTCAAATTGTTCTTTATCTTATTCTGTATATTGTATGCTTAGTCTTCTCCCAAGGTAAAAAGGATCTGTTCTTCATACCTGGGAAAATAATCTTGGTGTCTTTATCTTTAAGTCTGTTGGAAAACTTCATCTTGGAGTCACGTGAGGGGCTTATACCTGGAGGGATACTGTGAAAAAAAAAGCATGAGGGGAAAAAGAATCTTTAACTTCCTGCCCGTAGAGACGCACAGATTCTACCATGTAACTGCCTTCAGTATGGAGCAATTGAGAGATGAGAATAAAATAGAGGACTGCTCATTTTGTCCTACTTTCTTTTCTTGTTTTTAATGCCATGAACTCCTTTGCCAACTTGAGGAAGCTTAAGCCTTCTTCCACAGAAAAATATGTAATATAAATTCTTCTATGATTATAAAGGCAATCGCTTCTACTGAAATAGACTTCTACTGGCCAATCACTTGGCAGAGGAGTGTCACGGAGCCCAGTTTAAGAATCAGTATTTGGCAGTGCGAGGCTTCACTCAGGGTCTCTGCAGGATACAGGAACCCCCTCAAGTTAGGGAAATATGAGAATAATTTTGTAAAAATAGACTTACGAAGTGTGGGCGGGGTGGAGGGAAGACACGCAGAGCAGTCAATTAAGTGTTTGCAGAAAATGCTGAGCTATTATCAACCCAGAAACAAAGGACAGCGGGCAGGGGGCAGACCTTGCAAGGAGTGACTCACTCAACCTGGAGCCCGGGGCAGCCAACAACAGGTGATCCTCTCAGAGAGGGACCTGCGAGCAAGGCCATCCTCGCCCCTCCCTCTGGTCTGCTGAGCTTCTGGGAGATAACGTGTGTTAAGTCCGCTTTCTGAAGTGTGAATCAGTGTGTGTCCCAGTGGTCACACCCTGGAGGCACAGCCAGTGCTGCCATGCAGACCCCCACACTGGCCCTGCCCTGGGTCATGTTTGGCCGATCAGGAGTCCCATCCACAGAGAGCAGAGGGAAGTAGCCAAATTACCACATGCAGAGGATACTGGCAATAATGTCCACCTGCTACCACCCAATCTTTATTTTCGTTGGCAGATATTTGAAAATACTTTAAACCATATATGGAATAAGAATAATTTATTCCCCTCCCTCCTTTGCTGGCATAATTCTTTATGATTGATTTAAAAAGCAACACTCCCTGATAGATTTTCCAGGAAATCTCATTATTTGCAGATTCCCTGGGCCACCTGTCAGCCAGCATCTTTCTGTGTTGAGGGAGAAATCCTTCACAAGTTTCATCTTGAGAAACAGTTAAATTCACCAAATTCATCAGGCGTGGCTATTTGGTCTTTGAAAATTTAGGTGGAGCTCTTGGGAACTATTTGAAAAGTCATTTGTTCCAATGATTTGTATTGTCATCCTGAAAATTACCCAAAACTATTGAAAAAGAAAGAAAGAAAATAGAGCAATTATGATCTATTCGGAGAGACTTACTGAGAATATGTACTCACTGTTCCTAAAAGTTTTCCCTTTCAGAATCTGAGAATATAAACGGCCCTGTGACCTCACATGTCTGTGGTCCAGAGATGAGCGGCGCACAGCCAGTCACCTTGGTGCGACGGTAAAGCTGCTACAGAAAAGGGCATCATTTTCGCTGGCAGTACAGCCTGCATGACTGCTAATGATTTGCATACGGGTGTACCAGGAGTTCCCAGAACTTGATCCTGGGTGTTTCCCCCTGTTTCCACTGCTGGCTGGCTGATTCTGTTTGGGTGTACGTCTCCATGTGTCATAATGTTCTGTTTTAAAATACAGCAGAATTCAAGAAATTTTGCTTCCTTAAAAACAAACTGAAAGCTTCAATGTGAGAGATGGAGGGTTTTTCCCATAGGGATTTTATGTTGGTTTGGTTCTGCTTTTTCTTTTTGTACTGCACAGTAGTTCTCTAAAACTGACCTCCTCAAGCCCAGGACAGAATGGTGAATTCTCTTCGGACACAGGCTTTCCTAAATACCGCATGGCCACCGGCGGTGCCCCGTTGGCTTATTCGCCTTTCCTGGAGACCTGAATGTGGCCCATGACTTGATGACTGTACGGGGTAGCACAGATGGGGATATTTTCAAAACCCCCCTTTTTCTCCTACAGTGCTTCCCTGCAGAGGAATTTTCCTATTTTTTCTTTAATGACTTTTCAGAGGGTGAACAGAGATGAAAAGGGAGGAAGAGCTGAATTTTCCTGCTCTTGTTTTGACCAGAACAGCCCTGAAACATTCTGTTTATTAACACGGGGGAGCGCGGTTTGTGTGAGGTTAATGTTGGAATCACTCAGCCTGGTCACTCCTTCTGCAGAGTGTCTGCCTGCATTAGGCAAGGTTGCCAGATTTCCATCTGTTAGCAATACAGCCCCAGCCACAAACACAACTGTCGTGACAACCACACTGAGTTAGTCTTTCAAATAAAACTTGTTAAAAGCTACTGCCTCCAGCCTCCACCCACTGCAGTGAACTGCATTAAATCATCTCTAACTAGTATTTATTTTCTCAGGCGTTTCTTACTTGTGCAGCTGTGGGCACGCCACTGGCCTTTGATTTAAAATAACCCCACCAGGATGAGCCTTTAGAGTCCTCGAAGGCCAGGTTATGTTTAGGGTGATGTCTGAAAGTCGCGTCCCACCTGACCTTGCTCAGGCTGCTCCCCTGCGTCGGGCCTTCTGGTCTCCCCTGGGCACCAGGCTTTGGTCTTGGAACTAAAGGATCAGCTGATTTCGGCCAGATGATGGCAAACGATGAAGACACCCAATGAGAAAGGTTGTATCGTAAGGGGTGGAAGACGCACCCTTAAGCCAATGCCCTACACCGGCCCCCCGGTTTCCTCTTTCAGTGAACTTGGGTGTCCAAGGCAAGCACCGACTCATTCTGACTCACCTGCGAAATCTGAGTTGACCAGAGAATCGCAGTTACGCCCAAGTCTCCTGACACTGAGATTTTTGTGGCATGCTTTCCCTTTCTTTTCATTTGCATGCTTGAAAATCTTAACACACCAGTGAACCCTTGCTGCAACTCTTCCATCTGAAAGCAATGTGACATTCTCAGCAGACTCTCTTACTGGGTAGTGCTTGTGGATCTATCTGTAGTAGAGAAGACTCTTCCTGTTGGTCAGTGTAGGCTGAGTCAAAGGACACTCAGTTAAAAAGTGGCTAGGGAAGGAAAAGTGGAATGGTGATGAAACATTTTGGGTATTTCTGTGCTCTTTGTACCTTTTGGGAATGAAAACAAGGAGGGCCGTTTCTGTTGTCATGAGAACTCTCAGGGCGTGCACGTGTCTGAACAATGTGACTATGTCCGAGTCAGTAGGGAAACACTTAGGGCTGAAATACCATAGACAAATAGTGGCTTTTTACTATCAAACTCCAACTTCTGCACACTGAAGTAGTGTAGACTGGGGAAACTCATAGTGCCTGGTATGATGGTGATGGTGCTGGCATTAAAGGATAAACTTTAAACGAGAGTAACATCATGACTCAAAATCATCAGAAGTGGAGTTTTATTTAATATGTTAATTAATGGAGAAAGTCACGAGTTATTACAGCTGGCTCGAGAAAGGAGTCAGGCAGGCACACATTCAGTTACAGAGGTGGATGTGCACTTGGTCGGTATCACAGGGTGATGACCAGTTCTCTTCCTTGAGACATATTATGCATTTGTATGGCCGACAGTCATCTGCATGGCTATGTTTTCTACAGTTTAATTTCTATGCCTGCAGAATTGGAAAGCAGTCAAAGAATAGCAAGTGTGCATGCCCTACAGAATGAAATAATCCATGCAACTCCATGCATGGAAAACTATCCAACCATCTCCTGAGCCCACTTGGAAATGTTTCATAAGTCTTCCCTACAGTACCTCGTCTGCTTGGCATTGTTCTGAATGATATGTTTTGTGCCATGGTTTATATAGTTTTTACAATAACTGCTCCAAGGGTACAGAGAAAGTGAATACTGGGTCCATATTTGGACTCAGCTTATCCAAGGCTGCACTCCCAGGCTCTTACTGACAGCAAAATGCCTGGACTTGAATGTGGTCAGCACGTAGTAAAGAGTTTAGGACAGGAGTTAGTGACTGCCGTTGCTCTCTGTCTTCCCTAGCGTGGGAGTCATGGGGAGAAGTAGGCCAGTGGGAGAAAATTCCCTGAGCATTTGGCAGTAGAAATGGGTGCATTATCTTCCCTGGTTTCCCTTTGTTTACTCATCAAATCTGTGTTGATGCTTGCCATGTGTTGTAGTCAGGGTTTACCAGGGAAAAGATTTAATACAGGACACAAAATTTATAGGACTATTTTATAATAGTCACCCAAAGAGTCAAATGCAAAAGGGTGCAGGAGCTCTGTCCACACACTAGAGACCCAGAGAATCTAGCCGAGGACCTGGATTCCATGGTAATGTCCTGCATGAGTCCAGTTGAAGACCTAGAGACATGACAGTGTCCTCCACAAGTACAGCTGGAGGCCTAGGGCCAACGACAATGCCCCGTGCAAGTCTGTATCAAGGACCTGCACTGGGAAGGCCCAAAGGTCAGTGGTGGAAGCGAGAAATTCTGTGTCAGTGGAATGAATGATCCATGCCAGCAGGCTGAGGGGTCTGCACTGGAGCCAGGAAGCAGTGCTTAAGGTAAGGACAAAAGCTCCTCTGAAAAGAACTGCAGCATCCTCAGCAACGTTCACATCAGGAAAGCGAGCATGACCAGCTTCTCCAGGACAATCAACAGCTCTAGCGTCTTCCCCTCCAGGTCTCCTGTTATGTCATTGGCACCAGTCCTCAGGTGGGCCCTCCCCTCCGGAACCACACTGACTCGGTTCACTGTTAGTGAATCTACCACAGCATGTTTAATCTGATTGTAAATCCACACTGATGTCACAAGCAATGGTTCTGAGTTGAGTAGAATTGAGTAATTACACCTAGCCATAGTCTATTACAGTCCAAGTAGCAGAATAATTTGGGCCCAAAGTTGGTCCAGTGTTAGATTTGGGGCACGGGCAGAATCTGCAAAAGTCTGCTGCCTGGCCGAGGCCTTAGAGGACACAGGGCCACTCCCCTTCTGCACGTGAGCTGCTTGCTGTGCCCCCATCCACAGGGGACCACGCCTAGTTTTGTAAAGTGGGGCATGGGAAGTACTGTGTGTTGCAGATTCCCAGTTTGGCAACAATTCTGACCCATTCATTTTCTCCCCCAGCTTTAATGCTCTGTGTTAAAAAAGAAAGCCCAGGAAATACTTAGTGCTGCCTGAGAGCTGTACCTGGGGAGCTTACAGCTTTACCATCTTCGGCCTTCTGCTAGCTCTCCTCCTCATAACCCCTTCCCCTCGGAGAGTACTGAGGGGGTCAGTAGGCATTGTGTCATGCATTTGCAGAGCCTAGAGGAAGACAAAAGCACACAGAAATGTCACATTCCCTCTGGGCCTTTGCCTACACTGCACTGGGACCGTACTTCGGTGGTCCCCAAGAGAAAGGATCAACAGGCTCTCTTTCCTTCAGGTGGGGTCTTCTTGGTTTTGGGCCATATCAGAATAAAGAAAATTAGTCACCTATAGTTTTTTTTTCAGTCTTTCATTTATTTATTAATTTGTTTATATTTTTATTAGTACATGCTCACGGTACATAATGATTACATTGATTCTGGGGAGTTGGCACATGTAGCTGACATATTTTGATTCTTTTTTACTCCCCCTCAGTCCCTCCAACTCTTAATCTCCTTCCCTTTTGTAGAAATTCTGTCTCTCTTTTTCCTTTTATCTTTTATTTTGTACTTTATGTGTACTTTGGGGTTCTCATATAAGAGAAACTATGTGATATTTAAATTTGGTGTTTGATTTACTTTGTTTAACATTAAGGTCTTGTGAGGTTCATCTATTTTCCTATGAATAACTCGAGTTTATCCTCCTTTATGGCAGAGTAATACTCTGTTGTGTATAAATACCACATTTTCCTTATCTATTCGTCTGGTGACGGGCAAACCCTGCTATTTAGCTATTATGAAACTGTCTTTTAGCAAGGATCAGATCGATCACATGACCTTTATATCCCTTGATAAAAGCTCAAAAACTATCAAGGTATCTCAGAGCAAATTTTAATTATGGGTATGTTTTTATTAAATTTCTTTGAATTGCATGGGATATCCTGTGGAAAAGGGCCCCTGCCTCTGATCCTTAATAGGTTCAAGATATGTTAATAGGTTCAAGGGGATGGAAACAAAGAATGAGAAAAAAAAAAGACAGAGCAAACCACAGAACGTCTAGAAAAGGACAGTGAGTGTGGCCCCCGGACAACGAACCTGACTGAAATGACCCAGGTAAGAAGCCAAGGGCTGAGGATGGGCCTCAGTGGCGCAGTGCCTGCCCGGCAAGTGAGGCATCACCTGTGATTTTCTGGCTGGGTGGGTGGGTTTGGGCTTTTCTGTGTTTTTGAGGAGAGCAGATTGAAGAGGGTGGGAAAACGGTCCATGCTGGGGATATCAGGACGGTTGAGAAACAAGACTAGGATAGCTGGGGGAAGCATAAAGTTCTGGCTCTGGAAGAAAGTGAATTCCATCAGCGAATTTTTCAGGAGGAGAAACTGATAAACCAGTGAGGCTGCGGATGAGGGGATGAGGGCGGAGAGGTCGCAAGGCTGACAGGCGGGTCGCAGAGGATTATTGCCCACCGGTAGGCCTGGGAGGGGTGAGCAGGGCTGCGGGAGGTGGGAGTAGGAGTCACTAGTTGGCTGTGGTTCATTCTTATGTCAGAGTTACCTGTTATCACCGGGTGATGTGACCGAGGCCAGCAGATACATATTTGGCACTTACCTGGCAATAGGTAGCATTTGGAGCATAGGTAGAGACTTACTCTAAGAGGAACTTCAGAATTAAATGTCCAGGTGGAAGATGACGAAGTCACACACAGCTCAGAAAGAGATCTGCCAGGAAACTGCGAGACAACCAGAAAACCACTGCTTCAGAGAAGGGGACATTTTATGTCACACATGCTAAGTGATGCTGGGAACAGACTGACGGTGTCCGTAGGGCTCAGCACGATGGAGTTTCTGTGTAATCATCCTAAGTGTCATGAAGCTGGAGTAACAAGGGCAGGGGCCACACTGAGTAGGCCAAGAAGTCAGTGGAGGTTGGGAAATGAAGTGGTGGGGGTGGAGAGACAGAGAGACAGAGAGACAGAGAGAGAGAGGGCTTAAGGGTGGGAGAGAGAGACAGAGACAGTGACAGGAGGGATTGAAGGAGAGAGAGAGAAAGGAGAGAGAGAAAGAGTGAGAGAGAAAAATCTTTAAAGGAGCTTGACTGTGAAGGAGCAGAAAGGGGGCCGGAGACAGGACAGCTAGGAGTCATCCGAGAGTGATAGCGTGAGGACTGCAAAGAAGAGTGAGAGAAGGAAGGAGTTACATGAAAACATTCACTAGAGACCTTGAGCAAGAGTGCATGACTCTCCCAGGCTGGGAGAGAAACATCTTCCCCTGAGTGAAGGAGGAAGGGGATTCTGGGGCGGGCCTCAGCGAGATGGACTTGTCCCGGTGGTCTCTGGAGCTGGTGGGAGTTCTTGTAGGCGGGCTTGGGGTTTCTCTGTGAAGTCTGAGTCGAGGGCCTACTGAGGGCTAAGAGGGGAGAGGGACCGCATGGACCTTGTGCAAGGGGCTGTGGGCTACAGCCCAGACAAAAGAGGGGGAATCTGCCCGAGACAGTAGCTCCTCCTGTCCCTGCTTCGGGAGAAGCAGCCGTCCTGCCTGCGTGGCCGGGGCAGAGACAGTGCGATGCTGTGCCTGGGTGACGCCGTCTCTGGACTGGTGGCTGCCGTGTGCACTCAGGTGCCTGCGGGGCTGGCTTCTCCTGAGTTCCATCGCCGCAGCCTGCGGACGGTGCCCTTGTCCCAAGCCTTCCCGCAGTGGCTCCTCTCTGAGGGCTTCCCATCTTGTTGAACTGGAGCCCCTGCCATGACCCCAGCCCCCTGGCTCGCCTCCTGGGCGACCCCGTCTCTGGGTTCAGTTACCCGCTGAGGGCCTGGAGGGTAGCTAAGGTGTCAGCATAAGAATTGTGGGGGAAATGTGTAACAGGTAAGGATCAACTCTTCTTTTCAGAAAAAGGCAATGCCTTACTGTCTTATTTATTTTTTAAATATTTGTTATTTATTTATTTTTTAAAGACAGTGAGTGCTTGCTTTTTTTTCTAATAAGAATCATTTTATTACAGTTTTTACCCCTAAAGGCTCAATGTACAGTTTATTTTTACTTTTTCACAATTTTTTCACTTACTGAAGTATCAAATGGTTCATACAAAATTTCCATACTTTGGCTCAGCTCAAAAATATTTTTTTTTGAGAATAAAAGGCAAGCAGAATTCATCCAATTCTTCAAGGAGATCCAGAGAAATGACATTGTTTTTCCCATTTTCTTAAGAATTCTCTTGAGCAGTTCTGCTCTAAAGTACTTTCAAAAGGAGCCAAATTAAAAAAAAATTTACACCAACCAGTCTTGTGGTAAAAATAGAATTAAAAAAGGAAAATAAAAATGCATTTTTTTTCCCCTTGCGCAGTGCGGAAGTTTTCTCCTCTGCTGTTCTGAGACAATTTTCAAAAATATTTTTTTCATTTCAGAAAATTCTCACAAACTAAATGGAAAGTATTGTTTCAAGGTCAAATCTGGTCCTTCCCATCTCTCTCCCTGATTGTGTATCTCAACTTTTTATAACTGTGTAACCGCCTTACTCTTTCCGAACCCTTTGTCTTCTATCTGGTGCCTCACTTCAGATGGGTTTATCCACGAGTTACAGACGCCTGAAAACAGCCCATTAGACAGGGCAGGGAAATGTCAACATTTTCTTGTCCATCCGCCCAGGGCGGAGGAGCCTGAGCCTGGAAAACGCCTCCGTACCTGGGCTGCTCGGGGTCTCTGCCCCGCAGTGCTTCACCCTCCCCGCCCCACGGGACGGCAGGAACTCTGGTCGTTGCATCTGAGTCCCGACCAAAACGAGAACGCAGAGGAGAAGGTGTCGTGTCCTACTCCGTCCTTGGGAGGAGTCTGCAGCAGTTCCAGCCTCTGGCCCGCGTGTCTCCCTGGCCAGGATTTACAGTTAGAGTCCCAGGAGCCCGGGGACCGTTATTCTCCAGTGGAATACTGCGCCGTCCAGAATGAGTGGAGGGTTTTGTCCCGACGGAGGGGACGGAGCAGAGCTGCGTCCATCAGGTTGCTGACATGGCCAACTCTGCATTCCATAAACACACTGTGCTGCTCGCGAAATTTGAAAACGGGGACCGGGCAAGGCCAGACTACGGAACAGTGACGGCAACCAGACACAGACCCAGGAGCGTGGTTTGTGGCATGCGAGGTGCACTGTCTCACTTGGCCCTGTAATGGGGCCTGCCCGTGACACGGACACTCGTGGCTGCACCGTAAATCAACTAGGGCGACACAGTCTTGGACAGCGAGGCCCAGACTGCAGGGTCTGCCCCTGGAGTCCACACACCGCTGGCAGGGCCTCCCCGAGGATAACTGGGCGTCCTCCTCACTGCTCCTGAAGGGACCTGGGGTCCTGGGGCCTCTCGTCCATGTTTGCAAGTCTGTGACGGTCCTCTGCTTCCCCGAAATTGCATTCCTTCCCCCTGGGGTGCCTCCCTCACCCTGGGGTGGTAGTTTCGCACTTTTCCATGTTATTCTCAACTCCCTTCTAAGGAATCTCTTAAACTGCAAGCCAGGCACGTCGCTTACCTCCTGAAAGCCCTGCGGCGGCTCCTCTGGCACCTGGATGGAGCCAGCCTCCAGGCGCAGCCAGGCCTCCGCTCCAGCTTGCTGATACCCAGCCTCGCCTCTCGCCTGCACCTTCTCTCCGGAGCCTGAGTCTCCCCCAGTTTGAGCTACTTTCACTTTCCCAGCCATTCCCTTGCCTGTCCCTGTCCTTTCTGCTTCCTCGGTCTGGACGTCCCTGGGTCCCTAACTTACTGCTGGGGCCCTCAGAGCCATTCTAGACCTTTTCTTCACCGAGAAGCCTTTCCCTGGTGTTCCACTCATGGTTCAGGTCTGTCGCCTTTCCTGTTTCTCAGGCATCCCTGCACCTAAGCAGCTGACCCTGGAGGAGACGTGCTGAGCTTGTCTTTTTATTCTGGGGCTTTGGCCTGGGAGGGAGGGAGGCCCCTGTGCAGGCCGGCCTGCGTCTACAGCTGTGAGCCCGCATCCAGGCCGCAGTCACCTGCTCCGGAGCCCCTGCTCTCAGGGCCGCTCTTTCCCCTTTCCTACTTACCCTACGCGGCAGGCAGCTGGGGGAGCCTTGCACCTGGATTTTGCCCCGAGCCCGGAAAGCAGCCAATCCTGAGACTGCTGCCCCTGTCGGCTGCCCCTGCCTGCGGAGACCACGGCAAAGCCCTGCGGGGCCCCTGCCTCCCGACTGACCCTGGTGCTCCCTTCCCAGGTGGGCTCCTTGTGCGGGGGGAGGCATGGGAGGCCCCTTCTTTGGGGAAGGTAACAAACTACCTTTTTAAAAGAAAAAAAAGTTTTTTTGGTGGTACTGGGTTGAGTAACCTGGGGCTTCTGTACTGAGCCACCTCCCAGGCTATTGATTGACTGACTGATTGATTGAGACGGGATCTCACTAAGCTTCTAAATTGCCCAGGCTAGGCTCAGATTTGCAGTCCTCTTGCCTCGGTCTCCTGCAGTGAGCGATCACGCCAGACTACAAACTGTTTTCATTCATGGCAGTGTTCTGAGCTGTTTCCTCGTAATACCCAAATAATAAGAAAGCCCGCATTTAAGGCAGGCAATGGCTTTGTGGCCTCATTGTCCGTATCCCGCAGTGTCCTCAGAGGGCTCGGCACAGGGTGGCCGCTCAGCGTCCACAGCTGAAGTACCAGATGGAGGGGAGGAGAGGAGGACGGCCGGCTGGTGCAGGCTGGGACAGTTCCGGAGGTCTCCCTGAGGGGCCATCCGAGTGGCGCCTACAGGAGAAGCAGGAGTCACGGGACCCACGAGCAAGCGGGACATGCACTCGCCCAGGACCTCGAGCTGAGCTGCCCGAGCGTCCCCACGCTTCCGCTTCTTCTCAGGCTTCCGGTTACCTCTCCTTTGGGTACCCAGCGGAATTTGTGATTTTGCATTTGTTTGCGAGAGGTGGTGGCTGTGTGCGTGGTTCTGTCTCGGCTGTCAGTCCCGGTCTATTCAGCATCGCCTCCTCCTCCTCAGCAGCACACTTCCGTCCCCAAAGGCTCGGTGGCTACTCACTGCGCAGGGAAACTGGTGACTTGGTTGGGGCACGGAGAGTATTTGGAGTGGCTGCCCCCTCCCGTGGGTGACCCTGGACACACCAGGAGCTCCCTGGGGAGGGAGCCCAGGCCACGCAGCTCTGCTCGGGACTCCAGTCCTGGAGCCACTGCCTTGGCCACAATCGCTTTCCAGAGGGAGAGTGAAAAGGGAGGATGAGGCGAACAGCTGGGACGGGCTCAGAAGTAGGTAGAAGTGTTCCGGAACGTGTTCCTGGGGCTCAGACTCCAGGCGGGGACGTCGAGATCAGTGCGGAGCCTGCAGCATTCCTGCTTCCCTCCTCATTCAGTTTCCCCTCAGCGCCACGGCTGGGCTGTGATGGGCCTCTGTGGGGGCCAGGTTTCAGGGCTCAGTTTTCTGTACCTTTTGGGCTCAGGGCAATTTCTCCTCAGCTCCGCCCCCCTTTTCTCTTTAGCCAGAAAAGATAGACATGGGCAAAATACAGCAGATTCTAGAAAAACACATGCAGAGCCATTTCCATTGGCTCATTTGCAAGGCGGAACTGTAACAGTCCCTAGTGGACACTGTCTATGCAAGTACAAAGCTCTTTAGTTACTAGATTTTAAACACAGAAAGTGTAAAAATGAAAACATGCGATCCTGATATTTCTATTTGTGACTTAAAATAATGACAACAATTTTTAAAGGAGAGGTCCTTGAATTCTTAAATCTCATATTATATATGCTAATAAGACACGCAGGGCGCACAGTAACCCACCTCCCTTTGTGCAGGGAAAGCCCAGCAGAACCCCACTTCCGGGGAGCTGGTGACTCTGTGTTATTTTCCCACTAGCGTGGATTTAATAACTAGGAGACTAAGAGCGACTGATATTTGATGACCCTTTAGTGGCCTCAAGTTATGGGACAAAAACTACTGAGGAAATATTTTCTGAAGACCTTGCCTTGGTGATTTGGGTAAATGACTCTATTTTAAATTGTGGGGATTGTGTGGCCTCCTACAATTACGGGTGTTCTAATTTCCTGGGACTAATTCTAGAGGGTAGAAGATCTTAATCATGGAAGGAATTGTTTCCATTGTTCAGAGTGACTTCAGAGGCAGAATTGAAAGCCGGTGACTGAGCAAGCCCCTAGAAAATTCCGCAGCGGCTGGGCAGCCTGCCGGGACATTTTTACTGCCTAACAAGAAGCCCTCCAGGCTCCAGGCCTTCTGACCCTCCCAACAAACCCTTGCCTCTCATGCAGTATCCTTCACTCACAAAGAAGCCGTGGAGCCTAGGAATTTTGCAACCCTCTCAGGGGGGTTTCTATGTGTCCCTTTTGCTTGGGGAGCTCTCCAGAGGTGCGTGAGGCCCCGGTCCCCGCATGTGGACTCGCAGTGCTGACACGCGTGGGCCTGCACAGGGAGGCGGCCGGGCACAGGGCTGCAGGGCGGGTACAGGGGTGGCTTGAAGTGAGGGGAGAGGGCTAACTCTCCATCCCTGCAACAGAGCATCTGACGGAAGCAACTTGCAGGAGGAAAGGTTTCTTGTGGCTGGTGGCTCCCGAGGTTGCAGGGCGCAAGGCTGACCCCGGGCAGTAGAACAGGGCTGTCCACTTCACGGCGGCCTGGAGGTGGAGAGACGGGGAAAGAGCAGACTGCGGGGGTCAGCAACCAGGTGTGGTCCCCAGGGTCGCACCCCCACGGTCCATTTCACACCCTTATGCCTTCCAGTGTACCACGCTCCCTACATTTCCGCCTCTCCAAAATGCCATCAAAGCATGATCGCATCAGCGAACCAACTGTTGAGTTAGAAGCCCAACCCCCCAATCACTTCCCCCAAACAGGCTGAGGGATTTCCAGCCTAAGGGCTTGCACTGAGGGATCACACTGCCCAAGCACGAACAGAAATCACTGGCACTGTGTCTGGCTCTGGCTACCACGTGATGTTCTCTGCACACCTTTAGGAGGCCGCATTAACTCTACAGAAGAGCTATTTTTGCACAGACCCCAAATCTTTATTTCAAGTTAGTGTGTGTTGGGGTGGGGGGTACACAACAGGAGAGAGAACTGAGTTAATAGATCACTGTAGGTGTGGCCTGGGAAGTATACGTCCCTAATTCTCCCTTGATGGCTCCATGCCATGACCCGTTTCTTCTCTGTTATGCCCCGCCTTGGAACCAACCTTCCATGGACTGAAGCCTCTACAAATTGTGAGGCAAAAGTAAATGTCTTCTCTAAGTTTTGGGTTTTGGGTATCATGTCCCAGCAATGAGAAAGTAACTAAGGAGGAATCATTTCAGGGCTTTTCTCCAGCCCTACCTGAGCTCTCCAGTTCAAGGGAGGAAGCTCACTACTTTGTTAGGCCAGAGTCTCTCGGTGGGCAGCTCTGCTGTCAGAAAGAAGAAGAAAGAGTTTATGAAAACAAAGTGATAGAGAAGAAGAGAAGGGTGGCAAGTGAGAAATAAAACATGCATGATTGTTGAACTCCACTTTCTGGTGCTCTCTGGGCTCATGACTTGGTTTCCTCTTTGCATGGCTCAGAACCAGGCAACCACCTCTTTGGGAGGACACCCTTCTTTGAAAGCCAAATGATGCTTCCTCTTGCCTTTATTCTTTAAAACATCCCAAATTCCCTCAGTTCTTCATTGGCTAGTATTGGTTTTATCCCCATACCATCTGAGTTACTTTTCTCTAGATAATGGAGCTAACTGTCCTTTGGAAGGCGTTTCCCAGCGTGGTGCCCTGCCCTGAGTGTGGGGATGTGCCGTCTGGCTAGTCCTCTGTCTGGCTGCCATACGCGAAGGTTTGCAGACCGAGACAGCCCTGGCAGTTTTCGTGGTTACACCACACACATGTCAAATTTGTGATCATCTCAAGCCCCAGCTCGCCAGGTGAGGGCTCGGGACTGAGGGCCTGGAGCTATGCTCGGCATCTGTGCTGGGCTGAAGAAAGGCAGTGTGGCTGGCAAAGCTGAGGCAGCCACCACGGGGGCTGT
This sequence comes from Dasyprocta punctata, assembly GCA_004363535.1. Lineage (NCBI taxonomy): Eukaryota > Metazoa > Chordata > Mammalia > Rodentia > Dasyproctidae > Dasyprocta > Dasyprocta punctata. Next base: position 53,716 of record RJWM01003396.1, read on the forward strand.
GGGCTCTGGGAGAGGAGCACCCGAAGGTGGGACCCAGGGAAGCAGGACTGCCTTCAGCTTCAGCACCCCTTGGATAGGTGCACACTCTGGGGAAGGATAGAACTGTGTTAGAATCAAAGAGCCCTTCACCCAGGGCTCGAACATCCCTGTACCGTGAAGGCAGCCTGGGGCCCGCAGCCTGTGTGGTTTGGAGTCCTACAAAGGCGGGCAAGGCTGTAGTTGGCTTCATTCAAGGACATGTGGGAGAGAGACAAGCAATCTCGGAGGGCAATCATGGGCATTGCCACTGTCTAGGGGGACACGGGAGTTGTAGACAGTTCTGGAGCACTGCAGAGGCAGGAGGACACTATTTCAAGTTTATGGCTGGGATGAGCAGTACCAATCAGGGCTCCAGGAGACACCTGGGTGAGTGGTGCATCTGGGCAGGCGAGACTAGCAGGGGTGTGGTCCAAGGCCACAGAATACCAGGTCTGGAAAGAGGCCACCTGTGATTTTGGAATGATGAGCTGAGAGAAGGTGCAGACTAACTAGAATACAGGTGTGCTGAATGAGCAGGGTATTCTGAACACATTTGTGTGGCTTCCAGAGCCACGCTGGAAGGAGATGGAGAAAAATGGGGGCTTTGGAAGGGTGGAGGAGAGCTGTGGGTCAGCTGAGGTGACTTGGTGCTGGCCATAGGCAATCCGGCCTGGGAGTCCTGGGTGTTTTCTTTGAACCTTGGATTTACCAGGTATTTGCGATCAGGAATAATGCAGAGTAAAACCGCCACCTAAGTCTGTGACTTTGTCAGCGGAGCCAGGTCTAGGACGAACCCGTGTGTACAGGTTAGGGTATGTCCAGAGCTCTCAGTGGTTCCACTTGCTATTCAGAGCAGATGCTGCACTCCAGCTGCACAGCCTACCCCCACCCCCGGCGCCCTCGGATAGAAACAGTCACTCAAAGACATGGGGATTAGAACTGTTTGGTAGCCAGGTCAGACCACACAGAGATATTTATACCTTGGTTAAAACCTTGCAAGTTTATGAACTCATGTGGTTTACACACTGCTTAAATTTAACTTTCATAAGGATACATAGTTAGGGAAAATTCTCAGGTGAGGTTTTTCTGGTACATGCTTTGACGTTTCCATTCGTGAAATCAGGCAATAGGTAGGATCACTACAAAGATTTCTACTTTGTACTGCTATGAGAATTTTAGGCATCACTTGGGAAATCCGCGTGAATCATCAGCATAGTTCTTTCTTGACAAAAATGTACAGAAATGGCAAAATATTTAACCAAGATATCAGGTGGAGAGCTGTTTTAAGACGTGCAAAACATTTCCATTGAGACTTCTTCAAGGAAAGAGCCCTAATTTATAAGCTACTGACTGACTTTTTCTCCTCCCTCTCCTTTCTGGTTTTGTGCTCCTTATTTTAGCTGTTATGTTTGCTTATGGGATTGCAACCCCCCCTCCACAAGGAGATTCAAATAAAAAGCTCCGAGGCACCCCCTTTCAGCGTCACAGTGAGCCCACACGGTTGGCTGGGGCGGGAACCCTACCAGCGGGGTTGCCTGCCGTCACCGCTGCGGCAGCCTCCTGACTGCTTGTGACGCGGTGCTGCCTTTTGATCTTGACCATGTTCTCCTAATTATTTAATCTTTGACAACACGGAAACATGTTTAACCACATACCATGCATAAGGATCCAGCATGACTTTTCTCCTGAGGCCTTGTTTAGGTTGTGTGTTCTCTACACCGATAGCAGCTAAGGTGAAAAGTGTTTATTTCCTGCACTCTGTGGAGGAGGAACTTGGTGATGGGGAGCAGCGGAGGAGGAAGCGTCCCCACTCTGGCCTCCTCCACACTAGAGTGCGGCAGGCACGTTTGCTGTAGTCTCTGATTGGAGCCGTTGGATTCTCAGCTGCATTGTTCTCGGGTGGCTATTGACTGAGATTTTCTTCTGAACCAGGGAAGGCAGGCGATGAGAGCTAATTGTTATAAAGACAAAGAATCGAGCAGGTGATTTCTGGTGTTTTATACTTATGTCTCATTTTCTATTTGGGACTACTTACATTTTATTTTGTTCAGTTCATGTGTCTGTTTCTTGCCATTGACTCTAAGCAGCTAGCTGGTAGGACTGTTCCTAATTTCATTTATCACCTGCGCATAATAAATATTTGTTGAGTGAAAGAATGAATGACTGAATGATCAAATTATCCATTTCATGAATGAAGGAATATTAAATTACATTTTATCTTTCAGGATTGAGTTAATGCTCACGTGTACACAAAGGCCTTCGATCAAGAATTTCAGAAGAAAATGCAACCTCTCTTCACTGCAACAAAAATAGTCACAGAAAGATTTCCATCCCGAATCTGCACAGTAAATTCCAGTGTTATGTGAGTGGCGAAGGAACTCTGAACTTTTTTCCTGGGGTTGCCTAGTTCTCTCTAATGTATTGGTAGCCAATGTTTAGACTTTCCTTAATAACCTGTCACATTTGTTTACGTGTGTTAGAGGTTTTTATCTCAGCTATTGAACTGCTGCTTTTTTCTGGCAGAATTGCTTTGCCAAAGTGACAGCTTCCCTCTGTACTCTGTGTAGTAGCTGCGGACTCCAGCTGGTTAGACAGTGATCTGATATGCTGGCACCTGCGTGGAATTCTGAGTGAGGCACCCAGCGGCGCGTGGATCCAGGCCATGCTGAAATCTTTTCTAGTGGCTTGGCCGTCTAATACTTAGGGGCTGCAAATGTTTTCTTTAAGTGTGGCCTTGCGGGTTTCTGCCCCAGTCTCCCACTTTGCTATCACTGCATAAAACCAGACGCCGATGACCTGTACACTTGGGCGTGGCTGTGTTCCATTCAGTCTGAAATTTGAAGGTTTTATTATCTTCCATATCATGAAATGTATGTATGTTGATTTTTACCCAATCATTTAAAAGTACAATACGTTCTTAGTTTGCAATGCATGGAAAATGTGTGCTTTCTGTCCTAGGGAAACTACAGGGAGAGCGCAGGATTCTGCGAATCAGGATAAAGATGATACCCTTTCTGCAAGAAATCATTGTTTCCTCTGAACTTCCTTTTAAAAATGGCTTTAAAGAAGCTTTGGATGGTTCTTAAGGCTTCTCCTGGTCTTTGCAGTCTGCCTTTGGCTTTGGTCCCTGAGTCTGTGATGCCCACTGCAGACTATGGAGTCTCAGTGTCTTCCTGCAGAAGACAGATTCTTCCAACCCCCTCTTTTCTGTGCAGGAGCACATGGCAACCGCTGTTTCTGTTAATGTTTGGCCCCGGGGGGAGTTGTTTCTGGATTTGAAAACAGTATCCTCTGGCATCTGTGTTAGTCCATTTCCATTGCTGCAACAAAATGCCCAAGGCTGGGTACTTTATTAAACACAGAGGTTTGTTTAGCTTGGCTCCAGTGAGGATCTGATGGCGGAAGTGCATGGCACAGGGTGAGGTCACCGGATGAGGGGGGACACCAGGGAGCCGGGAAAGGCTCTTTTCTGACAGTGTCTCCAAATGTCGGGCACAGGATCCCCTGAGACAGCCTTATTCTCTTCCTAAGGCGAAGCGATGGCACAGCCAGCTCCTCCAGGCTCCCCTCCTAACGGCCCTATCCCCGCTCAGCGCCGTCAAGCCGAGCCCCTGGGCGACACACTCAGATTGTGTCCAGACCATAACAGCACCCGCTGAGTTGTGGGAGAAGGGGGCCGGGTGCGTCCCGACACAGCTGTCTGTGTACTCGGGGGACATCTTCAGCGTCACGGTGTCCCCGTCCATGTCCAGTCTTTCCCAGTCTTTGTGCAGCCTTGGGTGTATTGTTTGCAGTAAGCAGGGAAAGAGAAGGGAAAATAGTTTTCTTTTTCTTCCCATAATAGTATTTTTCTGACCATAAATGACTGAATCAAGCAGTTCACAGATTTCTGGGCCTTTTCTAGTAGTTCAGCTGAAATCCTATAAGTGATACTTGCTTAGATGGTAAGACAGCAATCCTTGGGACTGTAGCCCTTCAATTTTGTATTTTTTTTTTTTTACTTTTTTGTTTACTTTGGAAGTGAAATCAGATATATGGAACATACAAGTCGGAATCATCAGAGACCAACTTCCTCCCATGATATTTTAATTTCAGGAATCTTTTTCTAGAGCTCATTCCAGAGCTGGTCAAAGAACTGGAGTAAGCATGAGGAAAGATTTGCCTGTGCCTCCCCTTTTGGTAAATCCTTCGTCCCAACTCCCCTGTGTCACACAGAGTCACATTGTCTGACCCTCACATTTGCAAAAGAAGAACATTCTCACACATAGATAAAAAGCTATTTTCTCAGAAATCCAAGGAGCAAAATCAGCTGTCAATGAGCTTTTAGAAAGAAAGTAAAGGACTGTTAGGAATGTCAGTGTATGAAGCATTTCTGGTAATATTCGAGACTCTGTTTATAACACCTGTTTCAAGCTAAATAAAACATGATAAAAAGAATGTGGAATAATTTCATTCTGCTCACATCTCCTGTGTTATCACGGCAATAAGGACAAACACAACCTCATGCCATTATGGACACGTGTAAAATGATCGCACTCCAAAATCTGTATGATCAAAAGTTCTGAAGTAATTTTAGTCCTTGACATAACGCACTTCTCAGTTTCAGGGCCTTTTAAAAACTGTTTCCCTGGATGCTGACTGAAAGTCCCCCACGTGTGCAGAATGAAGGCTGGAATGAGAAACATCACATGGCTTCAGAACGCAGGAGGGGCTCTCGTTTCAAAACAAAGCCGATGTTTGGGTTTGCCTGAACTCCACAACTGGACTTTTTGCACAAGCGTCTTTATTGCAGGCCAAGGGTTTTTTAATTTAGAGGTTTAGGGTAGGGGTCAGGGTCTGTGTTGATTTAATGGTTCAAGTTGTTGAAAATTTGAAAGCTATAAGGAAGAGATCATTCTAACTCCTTTATGCAATTCTGTGCAGTTATTTATTCTTGTCATGGTAGAAAAAATGCACTTCACAGTAATAATTTGTTCTGTATAAGCGTCATAAGAAACTGCCTAAGTAGGTGCAGTCTCCCTCAGTCCCCGCTCCCCTAACCTGAATAACACACACATGCACACCCAGCACACGGAGACAAAAGGGCAGGGAGACGTCGGTGGGGTGCTCCTGCCACGAGACTCCTGCGTGTCCCTGCATCCTAGTAGATTACTCCTGCCCTTCTCTAGGGAGGGTGCATAGGAAATCGAGTCCAAGCAATGTTTCCAGGAAGTGAGTCTGAGGCTGGAGACTGAACTCTGGGCTCCTTGTGTGCTAAGCACGTCCCCTACCACTGAGCTCCACCCTCAGCTCCAAAAAATCAGTTTTGAGAATTAGAAAGCAACTTCAAGGGTTGACAAAGTGACATTTGCTGGAAATCACCATAAAGAAGGAGTTATTGGGTGCGGCAGGTGCACAGTGTGGCTGGGACATAGGCACACAGGAGTGGGCAGCGGCTGGGAAAAGAGAAGTCCTCAGAGCTTCTGGGACCTCCAGCAGTCAGTTTACCGTGAGAAGTGGTAAAGTCTCACACGGGGAGGGAGGCTTGCAGCAATTTGCATAGCGGTTGGGTGGCTCCAGGGATCAGAATCCAACATTTAGAGAACGAGCGCAGAGACCAGACAAAACATGAGCCCACGGGCTAGGAGTTGGTCTGCACCAGCCAAGCACTCCTCAGGGGCAGGGTGTGTCCCAGCAAAAGAGCAGCACAAACACGGACGGAGTATTTGAACTCTGCGTAGGGAACAAGGGGATAAAAATAGAGCTGAGCTCTGGAGTCCCCGCGAACGCTGGCAAAGGCACAAGGACCACTCAGAGAGGGAGGGCGCTGGACCGGCAGGGGGAGGAGGACAGAAACCAGAGTCCCAGTTCCTCATCCGTCCATCCGTTTGTTCATTCCTTTAATTGAAGGTGTTTCTGAGTCATATGGAGCCTCGTTTTATTATGTGTATTTCTGAAAACCAGGGCGTCATCTCTCCGGGAAGCTTCGAGAAGAGACAGCAGGAAAATGGCCCAATGATCCCAGGATCATCCTCTGTGCAGTGCCCTGCTGTGCGCCCCTTGCTTTCCTGAAGGAATGCACTTGAGGAGAGAATTCTTTTTCCTGCTGCAGAGACCGTGGTCACTGGATGGGGGGACCCTGGGGACGCGGGGCTCACAGGTCTGCCTCAGGAGCGGGAAGCTTTATGAGTGTACTGTGCTTTATAGGGAGAAAAGCAGCTGAGAGGGTGAGGCACGAGGGCCTTTCAGATCCGGGTGGCTGGCGTCTGCGGAGCCAGCAGGGCAGCCTGCCGCTGGTGCTCGGACTCTGGGGAACGTGGGAGAAAGCAGGGATGGGTGGTGTGAGGTGGTTCTTTTCGTGGTAAAGAAAGGAAAGGGCATGGGCGCATCCTCTGACTCTCAAAGCTGAGTCCTGTCCACTGTCTGATAAACACCCCCAGGATGATGAGTGGATAGACACGATGACAGCGAGGCAGGAAATGAGCTGCAGACAGGAGTCTGGACAGCAACAGACCCTGCGGTGACAATGCCGCTTCTGAGGAGGACGGACTGGCTCCAGATGCGGGGCCCACAGGCCCAGCTGATGGCATCACTGACCTCCCTGTCATCTTCCGTCTTTCCCCTGGCGTCCTTGTCCCACCCCTCACTTTCCTTCCACCTCCTGCGGCCTCCTGGGAGACTCGGGGGACCGGACACAGAACCCCAGCAAGAAAATTTTCCCAGCCCTTTGGACCTGTTTTTCTGAACCCAGGTCTGGAGACCACCTTGAGGGACTGACAGGGTAATTCAATTTCCACACTCGTTCCATTCTTGATCTTTCTGTGGAGATGACCAACAAGGCACCAATTAGGGGAAACAAGGGGCGAAGGAAAACAGAAGGTTGCTACTGTATTGCCTGTGCGTGTTTTGACATTTACTTTGAACTTCAACCTGGCCTGTGCTCCTTTGGGAGCTTTTAAAAAGAAATAAACGTCATCTTATTACCATCAGATACAATGATGGGGGAAATGGGTTGGAAAACCCTGAATCTTTTCTGAGCCCTATTTTGCACTCACAAAGAGAAGGGCAAATTCTTTACTGCCATGCCATTCAGCTATTATGTTTAACAATCTAATTAGAAAGGCTGGGTAGCCTATTCCCATTGTAAAAGCCAAGACATACACACAAGCAAATACAATTAGACAGCTGTCCTTTACTGATCCAAGCTGCCCTCTGGCCAGGTTCTAATGAATGACCGGCCACCCTAGTGGCCCCTCGCCGCCCCTGAGGTGAGTCTCCTCCTTAAGCCAGGCTGGGCATCTGCAGTTACCTGCTTGCTGGCAGGCCAGAGACGGCCTTCCTGTGGAGGCGGACCCGCCCCTGCCCTGCTCTGAGACCATCCTCCTCCTGGCTCATGATGCCAGCCCTGTTTAAGCAGGTCAGTTACCCTGCTAACAGGTGGTGATAACTCAGAACTGTTGCTTTCACTTTTATCAGTGTTTCTTGCTGTCCACCAGGGACTTATATAACTTGAAACAGACCCAAAGCTGTGTGTGGAGCTGTGTGCTTGCATGCCACGGATGGCTTAAATTAAGATGCTCTATGTCTAGCAGATTGCTTACTGCAATTGAGTCATCTGTTTAGTGTTTGGCATGTACCACAAAGCAGTTGTGGCTATTCACAAGTCTACTAATTAACAGGTGACCAAGTCCAGGGATTCCTGAGTGGGTGGATGAGCTTGCAGCCACTTCACGTGAAAAGATACATGAAGGTGTGCGTTTCAGATCCTGCACATCCCCTCCCTAGGGGCGTCTGGCATTGGTGGTGACAGCTGGAACTCAGCTCGTAAGAAAACTGCTCCTGTCATCGCTGCATCCACAGAAGTCTGGTGTCAAGAGCGGGACGAAATTGAGATCATGTTAAGGTTTCCATTTCGATAGCCCTATAGGTAATGAGTCACTGGAAAACATCCAGTGCTGAAACAGGCCTTTGCAGAGCAGAAAACACAATGGAGCTTTAAGTCAGGAAGGACAAAAACACAGCTTCTGTCCATCTGTTGCCAGGCAGGTGCCGGCGGAGACTACCTTCACGTTCTTTAGCACGCCAGGGCTCAGAATGTGCTCTCGTCGCTCTCTTCTCAAAGCCCTGTTATGGGAACCATGGAGCAGATCTGTTTTATGCATGGAGATCTGAGTCACTAGCTTTTTACAATCACCTCAAATCATTTCGTCACTGTACACTCATGGCAGAAGTGAGAATTATTGATTAATAAGCCATTTATGTATGATCAATCTTGGGAAGTTTTTTAGCCAGAAGGAATTAGATTTTGAAGTTATCTTAGAACGTGAGTGTTTATGACAATCTAGATTTGGTGAAAATCCTGTGACAATGGCACTTTGTTTTTGCAAAGGTGTTCTAGATGGGGTTGCTCCTGGGAAGACAGGGGGAGTGATGAGGATCCGGGCCCTCTGACTGTTGTCACGCTGGCTGGATTGGAGCAGTGTTCCCCAGTGCAGGGAGGTTTGGGGGTTCAGCACCAAACTGTAGTCTTGAGAAGCAAAACTGCTCAGCGCACTGAGGCCAGCGTCCTTCACTGATTGACAGGCCTCGCAGCAAATCCATTGATAAATGTGCACTTGGCTCAATAAAAACTTTTGAGCAACCCCTCCGTGGGACTAAAAGAATAGATATAGACTTATCCTTAGTTTCCAGGACTTTATAATCTAACTGGGGAGTTACATACTTAATATGAAAATAGAACTAGTTATTTTGACTAGCCAGCTTTATTTTCATGGAAAAATGGAGAATAAGTTGTATATTGTTTGATGTGGCAATGCAAGATGATTCTTTCAAGATTTTAAAATTTTAAATGAATAAAGCTATGATCAGTATATTTATCCAATTTGTGACAGAATAAATTTTAAGCTAAATTTTTCTTGCTGAGTGAATGAATAAGGATCTAAAAATAGTATGAGATGCTGAAGCAATGAATCTTAATAGAGGGAAATTTAATGGGAATGAAAACAAAGATGTAAGCTTCTACCCTAGAGTACAAGTCCCCCCTTAATAAACGAGGTCACCACGTCACAGCAGTGCCTATGACGCTGACTGCTCAGCCAGTCAAGGGAGAGTGAAGGAGAAGGGAAATGTGTACTTGCTGAGGAGCTGTTATCTGGGCACAGTGGAGGAGCAGGGTGCTGGCCTTCGTTCTTCTCCTTGCTCCCCCCAGCGACTCTGGGACCACCGGGTGTGAGCGTTTTACCTCGGTCTTCTTCACTTCTCACAGCCATCTTGAAATGCAGGTGCCACCTGCATCTTCCAGATGGGGGAACTGAGGCTTCGGAGGGTAAGTTACCTGTCCGAGGTCCCACTGGCAGCAAATGACAGGAAAAGGGATTTTCCTTAATGTCTCTGTCTTAGTTACTTTTCTCTCATTGCTGAGACAAAATACCAGACACCCAAAACTAAGGAAGGAACGGTATATTTAGCTTACAGTTTGTGGAGTTTTCTGTCCATAATCAGCTGGCTCCAAAGCAGGATGGCATGGCAGGGGGGTAAAAGTTCATGGTGGTACAAGACAGCAAAAGCAACAAGAACAAAGAAAGGGGAAGAGCAAGCCTCTTTTCCTTCCTTATATTGTGTGCAGGCCACTCCCCCGGGCAGGTGTAGCACTCGGGTTGTCTCCCTGCAGGGGGTGAGGATGTTTACAAATGAGGATCCTGGCTCCCTGCTGAATTGCTTTAACTTCTAAACTTCTTAAATTGACACAATGTCTCAACCGTTACAGAACCTCTCTCTCTCCCTCTCTCTGTCTCTCTGTCTCTGTCTCTTTCTCTCTCTTTCTTTCTGTAACTGTGCCATTCTTTCTTTCCAGGACAGATGCAACTACGAAGGCACATTGTCAGAGTAAGGAAGACAGCAGTTTTACTGTGTTGGGAGAAGGCTGTGTTTTGGTAGTGAGTGTTGGATGATAGTACCTCATGACTTGGTTTCCACACCACATCTTCCTTTGCCACGGTTTGGGTCTGGCTTGAGCATTTCCCCCAAAGCTTGATGTGGTGGGGGTATGGTCCTCAGAATGCAAATGTTGAGAGGTGGTGAAAGCTTTAAGAGGTTTAAGAGAACCTTGCAAAAGTTCAAAAGTCTTGGGAACCACACTTGGGGTGGATGAATGCTGTGCTCTCCCATCAGATCATGTTTCTCAAGAGCGTGTTGTTATAAAAAAATAAAAAGCCTGGTTCCTTTCCAATCTCTTGCCTCCTCCTTTGCCGTGTGAATTCTGTCTCGTATACATGCTTCCACCCTGTGAATTGTCTGCATGCTCTTAGGCCTCCATAACTATGTATTAACTTCTTTCTTTTGTAAAGTACCCAGCGTCAAGTATTTTGCTATAGGAACACAAGTGGACTAAGAAGTCAGCTACTAGGAAGCTGTATAGTTTTGTTAGTTAGTTTGTTTTTTGGTGTTTTGAGACAGGGTTTCGCTATGCAGTTCAGGCTGGCCTTGAACTCATGGCAGTCCTTCTGCCTCAGCCTCCCAAGTGCTGGGATTACAGGAGTGCACCACCACACCTGGCTGGCGTTTTGTCTTTTGAGCTGTGTAGTTTTGATCGAAGTATTAGAAACGAACTACAAATTCCAATGCTTCAGTCTTTGGTCTCCAAAGTGAGAATAGCAGAATCTGCCTACTTCCTAGGTTGTGGAGATGACGCCATGAGTTATCTTACAAGAAGCTTTCAGGACAGCCCCGGTCCTTCAGAGGGCTATCTACAACAGCTGCTCAAATCAGGCCTCGCCCCGCACACTGGGTCACACATTTCTAGAGGATGCTTTGCAAACGCTATGTTGAGAAAATTGTGACAAAGCTGAAACCTCCTTGCAGAACCGTAAAAGGTTATGAAGGCGTTTAATCTATGCCATCAGTGCTGTTTAAAAAGATTTGAACTATTTTACTCTTAAAAAGGAGTGAATAGCAGGTGACAGATTTCTTTGCTTCTCTCTCATTCACGACATGCGGTAGGTAACTCCCGGAACCTGGAGGGCTGCTCAACATTTGGGAGGTGCTTTGGGGCTGTTTCTTCTTGGTCTTCTGAGAGTGTGGGTACACAGCATGAGCGTTTCTGTGTCAGGGCCTCTTACACAGTGAAGCAAACATGGTAACCGATTCCTCGGGACACTTACGAGGTTCCTGAGACATAAAGATGCCAGGTGACTTGCCCAGTGTCACATTAATAATTTGTTAAAAATTACTGAATGTCCACAACGTTTGAGGTATTGTTCTAGGTATTAAAAAAAAAAAATAGATGCAGCCTGCTGCCCTGGCGATGCTGATGTTCTAGCTGTGGGTGCTGCCCGTCAGTGCCCCTTGGCCCTGACCTCACACTTGGGAAAAGAATGACCCGAGAGAGGCCACAAGGGCAAAAATTAAAACTTATAACTACCTGACCTCTCTCTTCTAACCAATATATGCTCCACTGATCAACATGTAACTACTTCCAGGTCTTATAATTCACCTTCTAGGTAAGAATTAGTCTATTTCTCAGGCCGGGAAGCAGCCTCAGAATACTCAATGACTGCAGTTAAGCCTGGGAACTCAGGGCCAGCATGACTTACATTACTAAATCGAGGAAAGAGAGCACATGACATCCTGTACTGATGCTCCTCTATAGAAACGGAAACCTGGGGTTCCCAGGCGTGAGAAAAAGTCAAGCTCAGGCTGCTACCTGTGACTTTCTTTGGTGGTGAAGTCATCAGCTGATTCAGGGGTTCTCAGCTCTGACTGCGTGTTAAAACTATGGGCCCCCAATTGCAGAAGAGGTCTCCAGGGGTGGGGCCGGGTGCTGGTTTTTAAGGCTCATAGTGTTGAAAACCATGTGGTGAGGGATACGGCACAGAGGATTCAGGTGTAGAGAGTGAGCGGGTATGGCGGGGTCAGGTGTGCATTTGACGCGGCCCCTTGCAGTCAGCCGACCCCTGGTGTGTTACACGGCGGTCTGCAGACCCAGCCCCCACCCCTCCCAGGGTCTGCTGAAGGGTCCTGCGGTGGGCGCTTCTCTCCAGACTGCTACGTCTGCAGTCCCAGGTGGGCAAAGCAGCCGCGGTAATGCTGGAACTTTAGTGGAGGCCAACGACACCTGTGCTGCTCACAGTACCTTGGTCTGTCCAGAGCCTTGGTGCTACTCTGGGTGCCACTGAGCTCTGCTTTTCAAGTCTGCCTTCCAAGGCTCTGCTCCAGACTCGGCCTGTGCTCCCTGCACACTGTCCAGGGGCCAGCGATCAATCCGTTCCCCAGAGATAAATGGGATGGAGGCGCTCAGCCAGGGCGGAGAGACCCTGGGGACCGAGGGGAGCATTCTTCCACAGGGCTCCTTGGTGGACACGGCCCTCGGGGCCCTCGGGGAGCAGTTTCAAGGGCAGAGCGCACAGGCTCGAGGCCCGGGCCGCTGCACAGATCCCCTGCACTTTGAGCCTGCGGCTCAGGACTGGGCTGGCGTCTAGGTCATTCCGCAGCACACTGCGCGGGCTCCTTTCCCACGTCCACCCGCCCGCGGGAGCAGGAACGCGGGGGGATCTGAGGCTTGCTAGGGCTGGTCCTGAGATCCCAGTTAGGATTTTGGGTAGTTTTGCACGGGGTGACTTTGCTTAGCCTGCAGGCATTTCCGGCCGTCGCTCTTCAGGAGCTGAAGGTCTGTCTTTGCGCGGTTTTCACATCCTTCCCGCCACAGCCTCTCTCTTCGGCGCTCAGACCTGCGCTCGACTGAAGCCGCGGAGGCAGGCAGCCAAGGCTCTTCTCTTTGGGTTGAATCTTCTGTTGGCTTCCAAGCTAAACCTTCTCCAAGTTAGACACATTTATTATAGTTTTTACAATAGTTTATTCTTTTTAATTAACCTTGAAGAGTCATCTCCATTCCAACTGTCTTATGTTGGTAATAATGTAGCATTTTAAAATAAACTAATTTGCACATGTAGACATGGCTATAAAATCCACCAGTTATAATGAGGAATATATGTGTATATATATATATATATATATATATATATATATATATGTATGCATATTTCCACATTTATATGCAGCACCTTCTGGAAATGCTACTTCCAGTCTCCCATCTTGTCCTCTCACATCAAAGAATGAAAGAAGAGCAAACATCTTAAAACCCCACATCCCTAATCTGTGCCCAGAGACAAGTGCACCAACAGTGTTTAAATGTTGGCTCCTGTTACACAAATTGTGTGAAAATGATCACAGAATTGCCTTGTTGTATATAGGAAATTAAAAACAATCTTTAGCTGAGAAAGGCTTAAGAGAGCAAAAATGATTTTCTAATTCTCATTGTCTAAATAGGAGCTTTATGATTTAGATGTTACAGAAATAATTTTGGGTTACACAAGTAGGTGCAATGAGCCTATTATGTAGTTATGTATTTAATAACAACATCATTCCACAATGTAGTTTGGAAATCAATTGTAAATATGCCTATTAGAATGGGGGACTCTATCATGACCATTATTTGGGGCCCTGGTTGACCTCATTGTTACCCACAGCAAATATGGAAAAAGCTGTGTGTGCCCTTCAAGGCTGCCCTTGTACCCCTGCCCCTGTGGGGGTGCGGGCATGGAGGGCACGGACCCTACTCAACATCCCTATATAGTCTGTATGTATTTCACTAGGACTGGTTCTCTGGAGAACCACCCCATTAATATGAAATGAAATTACCCTGAAATGCTGGAGGGAGAAGTGGCGACTAAAATAATGTCCTCATAGCAGGTCAAGAGGCCTGGCCCTGATCTCAAGCGTGCATGTGGCCAACTGGGTGATTGGGCCTCGGATTAAGGACTATAAAGAATTCGTTCCTAATAACAACAGGCAGGGCCAAGGATTTTTCTTGCCTTATGAAACAAGTTGTTTCTCTGAACTAAGAAATAACGAACAGTAGTGAAAAATGGCTGGCAATTGGGAAGCTCAGACAGGTGCCTATTTTGAGTCTGGAAAGCAAAGGTGCCACTTGTCACACAATCTTCTTACCAAAAAACTAAAGGGCATCATTAGGTTGCAGTGGGGAGTGCCTGTGGGTAAATCAGCAACTTCCTGTTTACGATCTGAGAATGGTATTGAGAGTAATGTTAGCCTCTCTCTCAAGAGACACCTTGTAAACAGATGTCCAGAGACACCGAGGCCATTTCCCCTGTAGATGAGTGGGGCTTCATTCTGAAATCCAGTCACCCCAAATAACCCCTTGGCCTCACTGAGAGAAAACCTGCTGTATTTGCTGCACTCTTCTCTGAAGGAATTCTGAGCTGGAAGCACCTTGCTTGCTTGTGGTGCTGCCAGCGTTTTGCCTGAATCACAGACGATGCCATCACTGCTGAGCCTAAACATGGCCATGCGTGAAACAGCTGCTTGATTTATGTTGGTGAATGAATGGATGGTTTAATAAATGATGTTCAGGGACAGTAAACCACTTTTAACCTGAACACCTACCTACTATGAAATCTAAAAACAACAACAACAACAACAACAAAAACTTATTGAGCACCACAGTAGACATGTTTCAACTACCCATTATTGTGTTAGTAAGCTTCACATCATCATGACAAAATGTCTGAGATGATGTGCATGCTGGGAAGGTTTCTTTTGGCTAATGGTTTCAGAGGGTTCAGTTGATGGTTGCTTGTCTCTGTCGCTTTTGGGCCAGTCACAAAGCAGAACATTATGGTGAAGAACAAGTCTGTGGTGGAGAAAGGCTGCTCACCTCATGGTTTCTGGGAAACAATCAAAGAAAGGGGCCAGGTGTCCCAACAGCCTCTTCCAGGGCACATCCCCAGTGGCCCTACTTCCTTCCACTAGGCCCCCTCTTAAAGATCCCATTGCATTCCAATACCTGTGGTAACAAAACCTCTAGCACATGGGCCTTTAAGGGATATATGATACTCAGACGATAACAGTACCTTTTACTTAAGTTTTTACCTATATTGAGGTTTTTAGAAGACACAGGGACATAGTGGGCTTCATAAAGTGTTATAACTGAGTAAAGACTTTGCAAACTTTATGAGAGATAGTTGTCTCATTCTTCTCCTTCTCCAGCTCCAGTTCTATCCTGGCACATTCTGGAGACCTAGGTATTATAGTCAGGGTTTACAAGGGAAAAGAGTTTATATAGAACATATAGGATTAGTTTATGGTATTTACCCAAAGAGCAAAATGCAAGAGTATGGAATATCTGTCCACACACTAGAGACCCAAAGAATCCAGCCGAGGGCCTGGATCCTGTGGCAATATCCTGCGTGAGTTCAGTGGAAGATGTAGAGACCAAGGCAATGCTCCCCACAAATCCAACTGGAGGCCTAGGACCCACAATGTCTCATGCAAGTCTGTATCAAGGATCTGCACTGGGAAGCCCAAGGTCAGCAGTGGAACCTAGAAAGTTTGCACCAGCAAGATGAAGGATCTGTGCCAGCAGGCTGAAACATCCACATTGGAGCCAGGAAATGAGCTCAAAGTAAGGACCAAGGCTCCCCTGAAAAGTACCACAGCCATCCTCAACAACAGTGAGGTTCAGAGCTCCTCCAGTGCTAACAGCCAAATTCATATCAGGAAAGCCAGTATGACAAGCTTCCCCCGGACAATCAACGGTACCACCTTCCCCTTCAGTTCTCCTTTTTATGCTATTGGCAGCAATGCTCAGGCGGGCCTTCCACACCCAGCACTATGCTGATTCAGTTCAGCTGGGTGTTACAAGTTGCCCGTTAGTTAATCTACCACACTAGGGGAGCATTCGTGCCATGAAAACTAGGACTAGCCGAAGAGAGGTGATCAGCAAAATGCTGTGGGCACTTGTGAAATCTGTGCTTGTTCTCAGCTCCAGGGATGACTATGAGCAGTGTCCAGCGTGTGACAGGCAGTCCCCAAGTTCTGAATCCTCCCATCCACTTTGGAGTACTGTGTCTAAATGTCAGGGTCCACATGGGCAACCTGCAGGTCTCACTAACAAGCGGATGCTATTCCAGCTGGTCAGGCACAGAACCCAGGATTCTACACTTCTGCCAGCTCCCCAGGAAGCACTGGTATTGGGGTGCCTCAGCTCTCACGTGAAAACAGCTGCATTGAGCCTGGCCTCTGACTGCACCTGACGTCAGAGCACAACCCTAGCACATCCCAAGGATTCACTGGCAACTTGGTGGTGCAAGCTTAACACTTGGGGGCCGAAATTTGACATACTGCATATAGCGCAGCCGTTTGAGGGCACTAACTTCTCAGGGAAATTCATAGATGGTGTGAGTTCTGTCTCCTGGACTTGCAGCTAGCACTTTGTCCAAGTACACACACACACACGCACACGCGTGCACACAAGCACCCATACACACCTGGCGATTGTCAGGAAGCTGCAGGCTGGGGATTTGGCTCAGTGATGAGGTGAGGCCTGCTGTCCTAGGGGAGGCCTAGCTTCTGGAACAACCTCCATTCCATGTTCTAGAGAGTCTAGCAATTTTAAAGCTGTTAAATCCAATACATGGTACGTAGTCCATTAAAAACAAAGGCACATGTAGTTTTCTTGGCATAAGTCAATGATTGTGACAAAATCTCTCTTGATTACATTATTCTTGTTAGAGACCTTTGGTGAAAAACAAAGAGAGGCACACAGACAGACAAAGTCTAAAGGTCCCATCCCCGGCCAAACGGCGGCAGCGAGCATTCTCAGCAGGCACGCGGTAAGGGACAGGCTCTCTGGGAATCGCTGGAGGAAGCCACCGCCAGGTACTGGAGACTCCATCTCTGCCAGGTCACGTGGCGACAGACGGCGGGAGGGTTAAGCCTGAGACAGAATTTCTGGACAGATGTAGTCCTCTAGAGGGCTCTTTCCTGCTTGGCTGGAATCCCCCTTCTTCTCAGGTGCAGGTGATGCTGCCCTGTGGATTTCGATCCCAGGACCCAGGCCTCTGATTACCCATGGGTTTCCCCTTCCTCCTCCTGCAGCACGGAAATCATTTCAGCGACGTTCTAAAGTGGATTTCAAGGCATTGCCTAAGCCCTCAGGTGCACAAAAGTCAATAAATAACAAGCACTATGCACTCACCATGTTAAGATGTGATAAAAGGAAAGAATGACCTTTTGATATTAACACAGTACAGTGCTGTGCTGGCGGGGTCGGGGGTGGACAGTGAGTCCACTGCTCAGAACGAGCACACTGGACTTCCACACAGCCACACAAGCGCTGGCCCAGGTGGGCGAGGGGGCTTCTCTAACCCCACAATATTGCCTTTTAAAGTACAGGCTCACGTGCAGATCTGCTTGGCTTTCAAATGTCATTACGATGAACCATCATTTGAAAACCTCCATGATTTTGACAAAACTGGAACAAGTGATATAAAAATAAAAGGTCAGAAAAACTCTGTATGGTAGACAGAGCTTAGCTGGCCCGGTGTAGATTTCTTCAAAGCCCCTAGTTGCTTACCACTAAAGCCAAGATGAAGTGTCAAAGCTGTTTAAGATAGAGATCAGTTTTAATGAATGCGACCTCGGCCTTCCAAGGTGTTTAGGCCTGGGAACACTTAAAGTACATCTGTTATTATTTTGGTTGTGCTGAATTTCTTATTTTATATGGTTTCATTTTAAGGGGGCTGTTTGAGGGAATATGGGGGTAAGCTCCTGTCGCCATATCATACTTGAATTTTTTAGGATTATATTTATTTCTCTAGTTCTTACTGACTGGGGTTTCTCATGTCTATAAACCTACCTTCTAGTAGTAATGTCTCACTGGAATTTTAGTCTAGAATTTGCATTCTTGCCCTGTGTGATAAATCTAATGCCAAATTATCTCTCTGGCTTAATTAGTATTATAGTCATCATAGTCATCAAGCCTCCAATTTTTAAAAGAATCTATTATTTGTGCCTTTGTAAAGAAACTTTTTCAGAAGGTCTGTCTTACCATCTGGGAACTTACATGCTGAAAGTTAGAGAAGGAAACAGAATCATATACATATTAAACAGATGTATAATGCCACATAAAAAGTGGAGAATAAGTCAAGTTTGAAAGTGTAGGCAATAATGATACTTTTCTCCCCTGCCCCTCTATCCTCTTTCCAGTTCCTGTGATCGGTTTCTCCTGCTCATCCACTTGACCTTCTCTGCATATCAGCCCATCCATGCACCCATCCATCCACCCATCCATCCACCCATCCCTCTGTCTGTCTGTCCATTCATATAAAGAAGTCCACAGGATAGAAAATGGTTGGTAATTATAAAGTAAGCCTTCATATAGCCTCAGATGTTGATCTGATTTGGAAACATCTTTACTGAAAGTTTAAATATCTCTTTAACAGTCACTAGATGGGATCCTTTACTAGCTATTGCATGATGAAGCCAGATTAACTAATTGAAGAATTAGTCAAGAAAACAAAATAGCATAAATATACTACTAACTTAGGTAGAATTAGGGGCCCAAAATTCATATTTATTTGTTTAACCTCACCAAATTAGGAAACTCCTTAGCCAAGTTTGGTCATGGAATTAACCCTCCTTTTGATTTGACCAAGGCTATGCTTCTTGGGTGGTCTGATTTTCTGCTCAAGTTCTTTTTTCCCACTGGGATATTGGTTTCTTATTTCAATAATCCTTAATTTCTTCATGTTCACTTGACTCCAAGTTTTTACCCAGTGCCTACCTTTGGAAATGATTCTTTTGTCTAACCCAAGTGGTAAATGCCAGATGCCATTTATGCACGAGCCGGCAGCAGCGTCTTAGCTGTCTTCTTTCTGTGGTGGGGACGTGGGCCTGACCTCACTGCCTTGACCCTTCGTGCTTTCCATCCTGGGAGGCGGGGGGAGGATTGTGTTTCTGTCTGTTCTCATTTACTTTTTGATTTCAAGAGTCACTTCCTGAGAGGGGTCTGACCTGAAGAGGGATCCTCTGTCTGATAAAACACCAAAACTAGTGCACCTGCCGTGGAACGCTGTGAAAGCACAAACGTGCGTAAAGAGCTTCGACGGCCACTGTTTCTGCCTCCGTTCTTTGTGCTGAGTGGTTTAGACTTTATACAGTTTAGGGATCTTTACTGTCTTTAACAACTGTCTTGTGAAGTTCTTGCTACAGTTTGGATTTGGGATGCTCCCCAAAAGTCTGAGCTTGGTGCTTAGTCCCCAGCTTGGTGCTGCTAAGAGGTGGTGGAGACCTCAGGAGGCAAGACCTAGTGCGAAGTTTTAGGTCGTTGGTGGCAGGCCCTTGAAGGGAACTGGGGACCTTGTTCTCTCCCTCAGTCTCTGTCTTATCCCAGCTAGGAGGAGGTATAGGTAAAAAGGGGGTGCTATAGGTACTAGGAGGTAAAAAAGCAAACTATAGGTAAAAAGCAAACAAACAAACCAACATAAACTCTGTTCCAGGTAGAGTGTGACTCAACAAAAATTTCTCCAATTTCCCAGACCTCTGTGACATGCTTCCTGTTACAGTGTGTTATATCACTACAGACCCCAAAGCAACAGAACCATCAAACTATGGACTGAAACATCCCACATAATTCATTCAGTTCTGCTAAACATCCACCCTTCTGAGTTCTTGCCTGAAACTTTACTTTCTGGACCTGCATTTCATCTGTCTTGGTTGGTTTTTGCCTTCAGGATAGACTGGTCCAAGACCATTCATTGGTAACGACCAGTCCATATTCATTTAGCTCCAAGCTATACTATTTAACAATATATATTCACTTTTAATTTTATTATTTGTTAAAAAATGCAATTAAACTTTTTTCTGGGATTGGCAAAAATCTAAATGTTAAATTCTCTTTATTTATTTGTGTTTTCGAGAGTAGTTGTTCATTTACTGTGTGTGCTGTCTAGGCTAAAATTGTCATTTAAAAACATCTGACTTCCATTTTAAAAATTTTGAATGGGCTTAAGCTATTTTATTTAGAACTAAATGCTTAAATATAAAATGCTACCCTAGTCTCTAAATGTGCTCCTTCTAAAATTATCTGAGAAAGGGTGACCTTATTCAAATTCAAACATAAAAATAGAGCAACAGTGAACCAATATAACTCCTTAATACAAACTGTTACTTCCTGTCGTACTTTGTGCTTACACATTATTGTTACTTAAATGTCAACATTGAAAAGTTTTAAAATACTGTAAGATAGGCCTGTAAGATAGGCCTCCAATTATTTGGCTCTATCAAAAGTTTTCCTGATTGAAAAAGTGCATTTTTCTTCATTTCCAAATGATTAAGCTTTAAAAATAAAGCTTTCAGTAGCAGAAAGTTTCAAAAACATCTTTACAACTCAGATTCCCTATTAATACAGAACCCTGGTGTGTATATGTTTTCAGTTTGCAGTGTCCTTTCACTTTATATTCCTTACAGCCCTCAATAGGTGAATTTGTAATTCTCGCTTTGTAGATTAAGATACTGTGATTTGTATGAAATTATTCAGGGCTACACAGCTCAGCTGAGGGAAGCCAGGACTAGAACTTACACATCTACCTTCATTTCCAGCATTCCTCTTATTATAGCCCAAAGAGAAACAACTCATGAAATGTCTCTATAACTGATTCTATAGAACTCTACACGATCGGCCTGAGTTGCTTTAACTTACACAGAGGCCAGTCTATTATAGCTTAATCTTTTTAAGGCCTGTGTCAGATTCTGGAAGACTGCTGTCTGGCCGCTTCTATGAAGGCTTTAGTTTTGGCCACTCTTTATAGAAGTTTAAGGCACTGAATTACGTATTTTAGTGTTACAGGAAAACGTTTGTTCCGGAGGATCTGTTCATTTTAACAACTAAGGATTAGAGTGTGGTAATTTATGTTTTGCTGCTTAGAAAGTTTATTTTCTGTTCTGGTTTACTCCCTTTTACAGCTCACCACCTGAGCGTTCGGGAGAGTCGCGCGGATGTTTTGGAAGGTTTGGTTTGGCGCTTGCTGCAGAGACATTGTGCTGACTGCAGCAAGTACATCATTTGCAGCAGATTTAATGCAGTTATTTTCTGGTCATAAAGAGCTAAAGGCTTTTGAATCCGTGATTATTTTTATTAGATCCATATTTTATTTTATTTTATTAGATCAGAATCCTTACCAGGCATCATTATGGCTCATATCGGATACATCCTCTCATTAAATTTTCCTGCACACAAACTTTTGGAAAGGCTATTAATCAGGGCGTATGACTTCCAGGAGAATATTCTGAAGTCTTCGATGCTTATGTTTCCTCATAGGTGCCTAACAGTCCAAAATAACTATTTCTTTTCTACGTATATGGCCAACGTGAAAGAGGATGTGCTGACACTAGAGTGTAATTACTGCTCTCCGGGTCTGCGGAGAATGTGGTCAGCCAGCCTTCTTTAGATTTCCAGTGCATATTCCACAGCCTGTGGTATTTTATTTCTGAATGGACCAGCATTTGTCTTTGTTGAAATATGCAATTCATTTTTCATTACACATTTAAATATGCTTATTTTTCAGATTATTGTCTTCATTCATAAGATCTAAAAATACTTTTTCCACCCACATATGACCTCTGTGTTCCTCTTCCTCCCCCTCCTTTGGACTTTTCCATGAGGAACTGGTGGGGTTTTACATGCGCCAACAGCAGTGCACACCTCATCTTGCAACCACGCAAACCAGAAGCCCACAAAGCCACTTGCCGTTGAGAATTGCTTTGAAATTGTCAGATGCTGACTGGGGCTGGATAACAGTGCTTTGCAATTACTGTTTCTCATCAGCCTGACCACCCTAGGCCATTAAGCCACTGTAATAGTCCTGCTAATTTGATTTCCTGCACATAAACAAGCTTGCTGTTCTTTGAAGTTCTCAAGATAGGTATGAGGAGTTTCAAATTGCAATAATTCAACTCCAAGCATAAGGCTAATTCATCTCTCTTTCTCTCTTTTTTTTTAATAAATCAGTAAAACAGAAGTTAATTAAAGTATAAACAATGGGCAGCATTGTGGCTGAGTCTCAGCAAAGGAGTCTTTGAAATTCTTGGTGTAATGGATATTACCTGATTATACTCAGAGGGGGTGGGGCTTAGGGCGGGATCAGGTTACTGAGTTCTTTCTGCTCTTTCCCTTAATTTAAAAAAAAAAAGAAAAAAAGAATGGAAAAGACAACAACAATAATGATAACAGTAACAACAACTGCTTTTATTTTTAACTCACAGAGTTGCTGGGTGACAGCTTCCTACACCTAAGCTGCTCTGGACCCCAGGGAGGCCTGCACCGTGGACCCTGTCGGGGCGGCCACGTGGGGCTCGGTGGGGTGGTGGGAGGGTGGGGCCACTGCAGCCTTGCAGACAGGATGTCACTGCAGTGTGAGTGACACCAAGCCAGGTGGTACGAAGGGCAGGGCTCCCTCAACAGTGGTGCCACGCAGCCAGCACCCAGACACGAGCATTCCCGCCCTCCAGCACACATTTCCAAGTAACCCAAATGCCAGACTTTCCAGGAGGATCCCCTTGTTTTGGATCTTAAGAGAATCCAAAGAGAAGATGTGGTGGGAGACGAGGCCAAAGGCAGCCCTCCTGGGGATGGGGATTTGGCCGCTCGCTCCTCGCAGGAGTAGGTCTGTTCTCCATTGAGCCTGGATCCTGGACAATGGCTTTTTTTTGTAGGTCAGGAGGTACAAGCAGATGAGTTACTTTATTTAGGCAGAGTCCAAGGCAGAGCCAGCAGCTATTGCACAGTGTCTCCCATTGCGCTCCACGTGCCGGGCAGGGGTGCTGCCTGCGGACCTTCTGCAGCGCAGGTCACTAGTGGCTGTGTCTGGGTGTCCACTTGTGTATGTGCACATGTGGGCATACTGTGCACCCTTGTTGTGTACACGTGTGTTGTGTACACATGTTCTTGTGTGGACACACCAACTAGTAGTGCTGAAGGCCAGGAGCAGAAAGGAGGCTGCACAGGAAAGAGGAGCTGCGGAGTGGATGGTCCTTCCTGGGAAGAGAGCCCAGGGGTCCCAAAGTGTCACCCACCCTGCAAAGCAGTCTGTTCCAGGGTATTCAGAAACTCGTGATTTCACTTCTCCCTGTCAGAATTTCTATTATCAATGATCTACAAGATTTTCTTATAATGGGTTGGCACTCCTCTTAAGGGGCAGTTAGCTCATATCTTAGAATCAATTAGTGTAATGAAAAGTCTTCTAACATCAAAGTAAAAGTCACTTAGTGGAGAACACGAAGGAGCAGAGATTTTAAAGCAGAGGGGCAATAAGGGTGTGCGTCTGGGATAAGCGCTTTGGGCAAAATAGGAGCTAAAACCTATAATAAATGAGTAAGAGTGAAAAAGAG
The DNA here is from genome assembly GCA_004363535.1 of Dasyprocta punctata. NCBI lineage: Eukaryota > Metazoa > Chordata > Mammalia > Rodentia > Dasyproctidae > Dasyprocta > Dasyprocta punctata. Next base: position 76,957 of record RJWM01003396.1, read on the forward strand.
GGATTCAGAGCAAACACATCACTTATTTACTGGTTTTGTCAAGGGGTGACCCTGGATACTGAGCAGCTGAGCTGAGGGGGCATTCCAGGGTGACAGCTAGCACACGAAGTGACCGTGCACCTTGTGGGCCAGGAAGGGGGCTGTCCCAAGGGAACGCCAACTCCCCTGAGCAGCAGCGGGGGGTGACAGAGCTGGCAGGATCCTCTCCAGAGCTGCGGAGGCAGCCGACCTCCTCCAACAGTGTGTGCCCACAGCCTGCGATCCAGCTCTGTCCCAGAAAGGGCCTCCCGTGAGGCAGCAGACCCCGGGCCCTGAGGGCTCCTGTCCCTCTCAAACAGCAGCCACCTACTTGTGGGGACTTCTGTGCTCTCCAGGAGAAAGATTCATGCCTTCCTGGATGCAGCATGACTTTTAAGACACTTCAAATTTTATGAACTTCTTTGTAGATATGAAAGTTTACTTATGAGCATATGATTGTATTATATTCCGTTTTTTTGAAGACTTAGCCACCAAAGTTACTGCAGGTTAAAGGAGGTAGTGTCACATTTAACAAAGGCTCACTATTTTCCCAAGTATGTTACAAATAGTATTTTATGTAGTTTAATCATCCCAGTAACACAGTATGGTACCGTCAGTCTCATTATACAGAAGATGAAAACGAATTTCAGAGCTAGTAAGTGTTAAAGCCAGAATCAAATACAGGTTTGCAGGACTGCCTGGCCAGTGTTTTTCCTGCTGTGTTATGTTCCTAGCTGAAAGCTAATGCCTAAACATTGTGCAAACATTTCTAATCTCAATGCCAGCTACTTTCCAAAATCATGGCTCTTTTTAGGCAGTGCATGTAAGTAGGTACATTCTTTTCACTCGCTTTTCTTTGAGCTACAGACTGAGAACTGAGATTACCTTAGAACCATATGGAATCGCAGAGACATATCTGACAAGTGCATGCCTCTGTTTGATGGTTGCCATTGGCACAAATGGTCCATTCATAACCGGGAACCTCCACCAAGCTTGCAGTGTCACTGGTTCCTTCTTGGCTACAAACAAGCTCTGTGGCCTCTGATCCCTCAGGATGCCTTGGTCAGCCCGACGCATGCTTGTGGAGACAGATCACCTTTTGCTTTTGTTTTATCTCCTGCAGGTTAAACCCTCACAAGCTTGTCTTCACCAGTGAAACGTTGTCAGGAGGCCTCTGCAGCCACAGACAGTGACGTTGCTCCAGTGGCTGAACGCACAGGGTGTGCTAGCGAAGAAGCCCACAGTTTTGCTCTTCAGCGAGTTAAACTTGCAGGAGAAGAGACAAGAGGTAATCAGTGACTAAAGGAATAAGCAATGAAAAGACACCAGAGTGCTGAGGAAAAGGGAATTTGCATACGCACATGGTGGGTAGGGCAGCCCCAGAGGCTCGGTGGGAACACGTTTGCAGGAAGCTCGTCTGCCTGCACATCTCAGCTCTGCCATTCACTGGCTGTGTGATCTTCAGTAAGTCTTTTAGTGTCTTGGTACCTCAGTTCCCTCATCTGTGAAATGGAAACAGTGACAGTACCTGATTCATAGAGTGGCTTTAAGAAATGAAGGAGTGAACAGACGAAGTTGGACGAGCAGTGTGTGACACGCAGAGTGCTGCAAATGTGCTTGCTAAGGAGACAGATAGAGGAGGAGAGGAAGATGTCTTAGCTACTTTTGTCATTGCTGAGACAAAATACCTGTCACTCCAGGTTAAAGGAGGAAAGGTTTATTTTAGCTCACAGTCTGTAGAGGTCTCGGTCCATGGTCAGCCAGGTCCGAGGCAGGGTGGTGTGGCAGAGGGCATCACAGAGCAGAAGACAAGCAGCAGCAAGAATAAGCAGCAAGCCAGCTGCAAGGGCGGGTCTTTCTGTTCTTTAAATTCTATCCAGGCTCCCTGCTCTTAGGGGAGGTAGCATCACACCCTTAATCCTAGCATTGTACCATGGAGTCAATCCCAGTATCACATTTTTGAGCCTGGCAGCAAAATCCCTAGATTCAGCCACCTCCCAAAAGCCCTATTTATGACCTCATGAAAATTTGGGGGGTTGTATAGACCCAAGGCATAACAGAGGACTTCCCCAGTGCAGAGAGGGTGCCCGGGAGGTGTTCTTGAGGTGGAAGCTGGTACTATTTGGAAAGTTTTCTCATATAAGAGGGTTTTAAAAAATAGCTCTTTAAAATGCACCCATTTAAATCTTTTACTGTGTCAGAAACAGTTGCAATTTGAAAAAAAAGTTTCCCTACATGTAGTAGTCTCTTACCTGTTGCTTGTACAAAATACTGGAGAGTGGAAACTAAAAGACTCACAGTTTCAGGGAGCTCAGTCCATAGTCGACTGGGTCCAAGGCACAAATTGGATGATAGTAGGTCATGTGCATACCACGGCAGCCAGGAAGCAGAGAAGACAGGAGTTGTGGATAAAAATTTACATCCAGGGCACATTCCCAGTGCCTCATCCCTTTCAGCCAGGCCACATCTCCTAACAGCACATTCAACTATAAACTCATCAATGGATTAACCCACTGATGAGTATAGTGCTCCCAAGGTCCAATCATCTTGGAGAAACCCCACCTCTGAACACAGGAGACTCTTAAGGGACATTTCCCATAGCACTATCTAAATAAAAACCTCATGAATCATTTTAAGTTATTTCTTGTCTACTCAATGTTAAAGTCATCTGTGGCACGATGAGTAGGATTTGGGTGTCTGCTGATTTCCAGAGTAAACAGCCCTAGGGTTTTGGCTTTAAGAGCTACTTATCTTACTTTTAGTTTTCTCTCTGTTCACATGGTCAAATTCTACATTGTCTTTTTTTTTTTTTTTTTTTTTTTTTTTTTTTTTTTTTTATTGAGAGTTGAACTCACAACCTCGTGCTTGCTCGGCAGGGCTGCTGTGCTGCTGAGTTATGTCCCTGGCCTCTACGTTGTCTTTCAAAACATCTCTTCACACGCCTGAGGTCCATTCTCACAGTCTGTGTCCTGCGCTCTGAGGGACAGGAAGGCATGTCCTATCACACTACTCGGGACTGAGGTCACGGACAACCTGTGGCGCCAGGGAGTGGGAGGCTGTGACGCACCAAGCCAGGTCTGCTCTGATTCTCTAACTAAAAGCCACTGACCACATATTCGGGGTTCTGTTTTAGGTTCTTATCCATCTGTAATAGAGGCTGCCCTGTAATTAGAATACTATTGTGTAAATTCACTGCTTTTTGGAAGTTACAGGACCGTGGTGGGCTTGTTTACTGTCTCTCCCTGAATTAGCAGAGCCTTGAGGTGGGAAAGTTGCGTGTCCCTCTGAGAATCAAAGAATTTTAGAGCCAAATGTAACCGAGAGGTATCTAATAACATAACTTTTATACCCTTAGGAGAAGCCCAAGGTTAAAAGACGGCAGGTGACTTATTTAAGGTCATGTAGGATCAAAAAGCCAGCATGACATGAACTTCAGTTTCTGGACTTTTCAGTCTTGGTGAAACTGCTTGATCAGCAATCTCTGTAAGAGTTGGACCTAAAAGCCTTTTGCTGTCTCCTCAGAAGAATGAGCCCTGGTGCTTGGGACACTGGATCCCCTGAGCAACCAGGGCTGTCCCCACAGCTTCTCGGCCACCTCCTCCGTCCTACCTTCCCAGTGTCTGAAACAGAAGATAAAACAAAAGAAGGAAAAACAGTCTGTGGGTTTGGAGTTTAAATAAACAGGGAGGTTAACCAAAAAGCTGGTTTCAATAGATCAGAGGCAAACGGGATTCCTGCAGCTGGAGGCAATTAAATAAAACTAAAAAAAGATTCTCACACTCAAATGGCTAGACAAGTTCTAGAGACTGAGAATTTTGTTGAAGCAATCTTCATGTTAGCCCAAGACAGAGAGGATCAGAGCTTTTGGAATGAGAGTTTGTTTGTTTTTTCTGGTTTCCTCTTCAGTTATTAAAATGAGGACAGTTCTCAGAGGTGATACTAATTCTCTTGATAGGACCAGATGATACCAAGCTCCAAGAACACAAGGTTGGAAGGACTTTCATATTAGTGGGATGCTATAAATACAGAACAACTGGTTTCCAAAAAGCATGAACGAAGAGTCCTGTTGTATAGTGTTTGCGAATTTCCATCACATAAATAAATATATCACCTTGGGTGATTTTAAGCTACCAACATCATTTTTGTAAAGTTGAGAAGTTTTAGAGGTCAGCTCAGGACTCCACTGCTGACCATCCAGAAGCGTTAGGAAATGCTCATGTCACTGTGCTGAGGAAAAATTGAATATAACTAAAAACTGAATATAGCTATATATATATATGTATAGTATGACTTGAAATCTATCTATGTATCTATGTATCTATCATCTATCTATCTATCTCACATCCATCATCCACTCATCTATTCAGCTATGCTTCATCAGTCAGTCTTCCATTCACTATCCACTATCCATCCACCCATCCATCCATCCATCCATCTCTCCATCCATTTATCCCTATACATCCGTTTCATTCACCTGCCTGTAAACCAGCCTCATTGTCCTTAGTTGTAAAATTAAGCACAGAACCAAGTAATCAAGTGTTTTCTATTCCTAATATTTTATGATTCTAGTTATGATATTTTATTTCACAGAAACACTTGATTCATGGTTTAACTGAGGAAATTTAGTTTATTTTTTAATGTTTGCCATAAGCTTCTTTATCTTCGTAGCACGCCTTACCACTCAAAACCGTAGATATTCCTTTGAGATGTTTTTCTGGAATGTGAGCTTCCTGCGGCCAGGGGGTTTATTTCATCAATGCTGTATTCTAGCATCTCAGGGGATGCATGGTAGTAGGCCATTAGGCATATACTGAATGAACGACTTCCTTCTGTTAGAAGTAAATTGAAGCCTTAAAAAATGAAGTGAAGCTGGGCGTGGTGGCGCACGCCTTTAATCCCAGCACTCGGGAGGCTGAGGTAGGAGGAGCGTTGTGAGTTCAAGGCCGGCTTGGGCTACAATGCGAGCGCAAGGCTGGTCTGAGCTACATAGTACGATCCTGCCTCAAAAAACTAGGGCCAGGAGATCAGCTCAGTGTCTTAAGTGCCTGGCAGGTGTGAGGCTGTGAGTTTGATCCCTGGTGCTGCAAAAAAAAAAAAAAAAAAAAAAAAGAAGAAATAAAGTGATTTTCTTAAAGTCACACAGCAAAACTGAATACAGAACCTAAGTCTTACACTTTGGTTTCTCTTTCCCTTCATTATCTTTGTTTCATTGCACAAAATCCAAAGCCCATGAAGCGGTGCACATGTGTTTGTTTCTGGACTGCAGACTGCCGTTTGCGGAGGTTTGAAGATGACTGAACAATCTGCTTGTTCAGCTCTACCTGCTCTCATGCTTTCATTTCACAACCCTTTCCCCGTCTTCTGACTGCGTTTGTAGAAAGGACAGGCAGTACTGAGCTGCTTTATGTGTTCAGATTAATTTCTGGTCTGCGCACATCTCCGTAGAAGTGGAAAACTGGAGACATTTGTCTTGTTTTCTACTTGCAGGACCATTTTCTTTAGGCTTCATTTCATTAGCAGACTAGCGTTTTTTGTTCTAGACTGCAGTTCACTTCAGCAAATATTGGCACCAGACACCGCTTCAGGCACTGGAGACACAAAAACGAGTGTCCTTAGGAGACAGTCTGGCAAAGAGACCAAAAAATCTTCAGAAAACAGTAATATCAACATAATGGAGGCAAGTACGATGGCAAAGGGAGTTTCTGAAGCTGCAAAGTCCAGTGCAGGAGAACTCAACATAATCAGTGAATGGTCTTTAAGAGATTAATTTGGGTAATCATTTAACCTATCCCCTTTATTATCTCTGAAATGAAAAGTTTTTGTGAAAAATGAAGGTCTACCCAGGTGCACAAAGTTCTACCGAAGTGAAAGAGTGAAGTCTCTTTGGTATGCCTCCTTCTCACCATTCTTCTTCCAGAGTCTTGGTCAGATGGTAGACCAGATAGCCAATGCTATCAAGTGCCACTTACTAGCAAATAGGCTGAATTTTGAGCTATGTCAAGAAAGAGTGTCTTAATTTAAATCACCAATGACTCCTTATTTGCATACTTCATGGAAAATGGCAGTGACTCATAAAAGTATACCAACAGGATAAAAAAAAATTGCTAGATGAAAATCCAAGTGACTGAATCATCAACACTACTCAGTCACCATTTAAGTACCTTAAATAGGGGGTTGTTATAAAAAGTTACTGGTTATATAAATTATCGAGGATCTGCAGATCTGGGGCTTAAAATAAATGAAGTCTGGTTTAAAAGAAACCTTGCCGTGGGTCAGTGCAGATTTTAATTAGATGTTAGAGTCAAGCACGAAACATCTTGAGAAACTTGTCACTAAGTGGCCTCCTTTCTTGATGGGGTGTAGTCCTTTGAACTACAAGGCAAATCCACAAGAAAGCCAAGGAAGCTGAGTGGTTTCATGCGTTGGTGGGAGTCATAAGTCATCTCAGGTAATGGTGCTATCCTATCTGGTGGCTGTTACCTGCTGACAATTGAAAGGGAACACATCAACATTTGCTTATCTTACTTAATGAATGTTATCATGTGGAAAAGGTAAATCAATAACAGCCAAGATCAAACATACCAATCTCCTTTTGAACACACAATGCCCTCATTTGTATAAATCTTAGCCACTTGATGTGGCCCACTGGGCTCAAAGGTTTTCCATCTTGGGGGCTGGCGTCAGGCTTTCAGAGACTTTCCAGTGGAGGGAGACTGACTGCGGCCAGCGAAGCTTCGGTGCCAGTGGCTGTGCGATGAGCGCGCTCCCAGGGAACCGGAGCACAGGAGGTTCTCCGAGGTGTTTGGTCCCTGCCCACCTCCTTCCTCCCCAGCTGCCCAGCCTCCTTTCACAGGAAGGTTGCAAGTGGCCTGCCAGTGACCCCAGAGGAGGAACAGATTGCGATCTGCTTAATTAAGCTCCTCTGTCTTACTCTTACACCTCCAGCTCCGAAGTTGTTTCCCCCCAGGGCTCCTTTCTGTGTGAAGCTGTGAACAGTCTTAAAGGGAGGATTGCAGAGTTGCTGGGTGGGTTTCCCACTTCCGCAGTGTTCCCCGCAGTCCTCTGTCTGAACTCTCCCTTCCTGCTCCTGCCCAGCTTTCTCATCCTTGCCCCCCAGCTCCCTGGATGGGGGCCGCACCAGGCCAGCTAGAGGAGCCCCTCTGCCTTTATGAATTAAGCTGGGCAGTTTCCTTGTTTCTTTTCTGCCCACTGACACCCCAGCTCCCCTCACCTCCCCACTGGCTCCTTCCGTGAAGGTGGGCTGTGCAGAGGGTGCCTCTGCTTCCGCTGCTGTGGGTCACCAGGTTTTGCCTCCCCCGGGGTCCTTAAAATACCTCTGGGCACCGTTCATTGCTTTGTGTGCCTCAGCTCTGCTCACTGCCTGGGAGCTGGCTTTGTCACCAGGGTCTGGGTAGGTACTTGAAGCAATTTTCTTTCTTTCTTTTTTTCATCAGTGTTGGCAAATTATGTAGCCTTTATCTCCCAGGGTTTTAACAAACACTGAGCTTGAATTATAACTGTGGCCACCTAAGTTGCTTTTATCTTTGAATACAAGAAACTTAATACTTTTCACAAAATGAAAAGGTAAGTTTGGGGTTTTCGGTGTTTCTGAGGCAAGTTCTCAAGAAAAAGTAGGTACATCTGTGTATACGTGTGTATGTGCATATGGGTGTGTATGCACGTGCATACGTGTACATGCGGGTTCACATATACATATATGTGTGCGTGCATGTGCACACGTGTGTAAGTGTGTGTGGGTGCTTGTGAGACTGCTTCTGGTTTGCTGCCTCTATGATTCCACTTCCTGGTATTTCTGTGACTCTGCTTTAACCGCACCGGGAGTGGGGCTTTGTAATGTTTTCTCTCTCCAAGTCCCTCAGCCAGCAAGGGTGAGGGGTCCGGATCCGGAGCTTTGGGCCTGCTGGCACCGACCCCAGCACCCTCTGGATGTCGCCAAGGGACCAAGGACAGTGCGGTGGCCGGCTCCAGTGGGCCACCAAGGAGGGCGGCAGCAGGAGGAGGGCAGGCGTGGCGTGTGGCGCTGCCTGCCGAGCCACGTGCCGCTGGCACTGCCGGGACACCCTCCCTGGTCACCCGGCGGGGAGCTTTGTGCAGAGCCGGCATCCCGGGTCCTCGAGGCACCCCAGGAGGCCCCACTCACACGTGTTCGTGCTGGAGGGCCCTTGATGATGCTATGCAGCCAGCTGCAAAGGCAGTGAGGGCGCAAGCACACAGGCCCGTCAGGGCATCGCCGCCTCGGCCGGCTCCTGCGCAGGTTGGGCGCGCCTTCCTGCGGGGCACCTTGCAGGCTCTGGGCCTGCTTGGCACGGTGGCCTCCGGCAGCTCCCGACACCAACACCGAGTCTGGCGTGCTCTCTGGCTATTCCGGGGTCTTCTCCCTGGGGAGTCCTTTGCCCAGCGGAGTGGGGAGGGTGGGACAGGACACCCAGTCCTTCTGTTTTCATTTCTTCAGCGGGAAACACAGCACGGATGTCCAAAAATGTAAAATAAATACATAAAGAAGGTAAATAACTAGAAAGCTTGGTGCTTTAGTTTAGGATCTGAGGCAATCAGAGTGGCCACCTGCAGACCTTCGTGGTAGTTCATGAGTCCTGTCTGAGGGCCTTCCAGAGCCCTGCAGAAGCAGCGGCACACATGGTGGCAAGCAGTCCTCCTGCCTCAGCCTTCCCTGGGATCTCCCTCACCAGGCCGCCCTCACCAGGCCACCCAAGGCAAGAAGAGCAGGGTCACCAAGCTCAGTGTCCTTGAGTCAGAATATGGATTCTGAGGAAAGGGGATGAAAAGAAGTGAGGTTGTGCTGTGTATATGCACCCCCGGCCCAGAATGTAAACATTGCGCACTGCAAGCATGTACTGATAAAAATAACAAATAAATAAAGTCTAAAAAATATAGATTCTGGAACCAAATTTTATTGATTTCAATCCCCTTGGTGTGGTGACACTGTCTTAGAATAGAGCTCTAAGTTCTGAGACCACATTGCTCTGGGAAACTACAAGACAGAAAACAAAAACATACCTTACAAAGCTTTTAAAATGAGAATTAATTGAGGAGTTTTATTATGAACTATTTAAGAAATGCACATAGACTTGGGACACACGGGACACATGTATCAGATATATACATATATGATTCTATATACAATATATACATATAAGATAGCCACTGGTTTAAATAATGGCAACACCTAAGTCAGTCCTTGATCCTGGAGGCGATCTCTTGAGCCATCCATAAATATATAATGCAGACCTGCGAGCTCCACGACTGCTGGTAATTGGTCATATTTCATCATTTGGTAGTAAAATACAATGAAGCCGGACAGCACTTGATAATGGGGACAGCATTTAAATAGAGACATTATCTGTGTTAATTTTTTGGTGTTGTGATCAAATATTTCAGCAAACCAACTTAGAGATGAAAAGTTTATTTTTGGCTCAGTGTTTCAGAGGCTTCAGTTCATGGTTGGCCACCTCCATTGCTTTCAGAACATGGCAAGGCAGAGTCATCGTGGCAGAAGAGCGGCGGGGCAGAGCTGCTCATCTGGTGGCACAGGAAGGTGACAAAGAAAGAAGCAGCCAGTGGGGAAGGGGTCAAAGTCATAACCCCATCCAATCTTTGATTCTGCCACACATCTTGTTTCCAACACCTTCCAATAATGCCATCAAATTATGATCCTATCAGTGGACCAGTCCACTTGTGAAGCTAGAACTTGTACCTGATATTCTTTAACAGTTTAGGTAACAAGTTAGCAAGGCTCCCATATACTGTACAATCACACAGGTTGTGTATTACACCAACTAGTGAGCACTGTAGACAGTGATGTAAGCCTTGCCTTTGGTGGTTGTTCATTGTATGGTTTGCACAACTGTTAATGACAGCACTGCTACTCTCTAACTTGCATGGAGTAGAGGCCTTAGATTTTAGACCACCTTCTAACAAAGTACATAGCCCGTGACAGCACACATCATTGGCTATTATCTCCCTGCCCCAAACTGATGTCCAAGTTGACCAATCCACTGATTACCTGCAAGCTCCAAGGTGAGCCTGACTTACAAAGCCACCTATGTACTGGGCGCATTCCAACTGCTTCTTGCTGCAATTTGAATGCATCTGCCCCAAATGCACTCAGCCCCAATCATATGTTGATGGCAGTTGGATGAGGTTATTAGGGTGGGCCCCTGTAATGGGACAAGTGGCTTTACAGGAAGCGGAAGAGACTGTCGCATTGTGATGCAGCGGGGTGGCCCCTGCCTGATGCTGGAGCCACGCTCTCAGACTTCCTCAAGAGCTTGGGGTAGAAGTCTGCTCTTCATAAACGTTCAGTGTCACGATGGGGACACCTCTGCAGGCTTCCTCATGCCCTTTGTCCTTTGTGACAAGGAGGCCAACGCCTGCACAGGCTGTTGTTGTCATCTGCTTTCTGGTTGGACTCTGACAAAGAGAAGTACTGACAGGTGACTAGGTCCCAGTGAGAGGGTTGGGGCCTTGATTCCTGCTGCTAACGTCTGCCTAGCTGCAGCTTCTATAGGTGCATTTTCAAGCTGTCACCACAGCTCCTACAGGGTTTTGCCCCTTCTGGGACCACAACTCTTTGAGATTGTAGTAATGCCGCCTTCTTGCCTTCTCTTATAGTCCTAGGTGGCCAGAGGTTTCTGTTGTCATTGTCCTGGGTCCTGCACTATTTTGTAATGCCCCTTGCACAATGATTAATATTACTTGTCTAGCATTTTTCTCAGTTCCCCCTTTGAGAGTGCCTTGAGAGTGTTTGCTCTTGAACCATAGCTGATACAATCTGCTGCTATTTTTTTTTTTTTTTGGCTTTCTCCTACACACCTACGTGCTTCTTAATGCTAATCTCACCAAAATCAAAACTGGGACCATCATTTCTCTTTGGCCGTCCAATTATCTATTGCCGGCCGAGGCAGCTCTGCGGTAGTCCTTCCTCCACACTTAACGACATTTAAAAATCTCCCTTTCCCCCTGCTAAATTTCAGCATGCTCATCAGTGAGGCCTTCCAAGGTCAGAACCCTGATTGTATGAACGCCTCATCTTAGTACTAGTGACTAAACTCAGTGAATAGAAAGTTCTGTATACTCACCTTTGCATTCTCAATGGCACTTAGAACACTTTATTAATTAACGTGGCTCAGTGTATTTTCGTGGCATTCATTGACATTTAGGGGCAGTATTTGCAAACATGTTTTACCTGTAATTGCACATTATGGTGGGGACTCATCTGTTCTTTTATACGTGCAAAATATTGATCAAATGAAATTGTACCATAAGTATAATTATTTGTACCCATTTTCATTTGACAATATATATTTGTCAGTATGAGATTTTTGTCTTTTTTATTAGTTCAATAGTCTTTCTGAAATATGGTAATATTTTATATACTTTTTAAAAAAATATATCTTTAGAGTTTTACGTTCAGCAAGCACTGAAAATAATATTAGAAACTCCCACCCAGACTGTAAGTATAAATACCTTGCCACTCTTTGTTCAAACTTTTTTAATGAAGAAAAAGATATTCAAAGCCCTGTTTGTACCTTTCTTTTGCCTCTTTCCTTTCTTCTTCCCCACTTTTCTCTCCTTCCAGAAAGATTTATTATTCTGGAGTGAGGGGTCTCCGTCTCACCGTGCTGCCTTAATAGGTAAGTGACTTAAAGTTTACAATGATCACTGACTGATTCATAAACTTTCTTAACATTTTAAACTTTCCAAATAGTTTAAAAAGAAAAATTTGGCTGCTGGATGCTCCTTTGCTCGCCTCTCCTACCGCACCACGGACTGCTCTTCTCTGTGATGCTCCTCTGCCGTGCCGCACTGCCTTGGAGCCGTCCGGTTGCTGAGTGAGAGCTCGACAAACTGTGAGCTGGAAAAAACCTTTCTTCCTTAAAAAAGAAAAATTTACATGAATTATTTAATCAGTTCCCATATACACTTAAACAAGGCTGTCCAGATTTTAATATTTTGGCATTGCCAAACTTTCAAGTACACATTTACGCACACATGTGACTCCAGTACACATGTTTTTCTGAGCCTTTTGCTCGCAGGCTGTGTGTCATGTCTCTGGGCACCTTCATACCTCAGTGTTTCTTTCTTTTTTTTTTTTAATGTACATTGTCAAATTCAGGAAAGTTAGCATTTTACCATATGTCTATATGATTTTCAGTTTCTATACTAATTCTATCATTTGTGTAATAATGCCTTTCACAAAAGCTTTTCCTAATACACAATGGAGCCCAATAATGCACTAGATTTGATTGTTAGGTCTCCTCATCTCCTTTATCTCAAATACTTCTTAGCTGCTTGTTGTCTTTCATATCTTGGAATTTTAAATTCACATAGATGAGCTATTTTTGTCAAATGTCTTGAATCAGAGTTATCTTACATTTCTTTAGGATTATATTTAGCTTTGGGCTGCAGTGCCTTCTATTGTGATTCCTAATACTGCAGTTTAACAGTTGATCAATCATTCTATCTTTATATACCAACACTCTTCTTTGATTTGAATTTTATTTCTTTTTAAATTTTTACTTCTTGATACATGTTTGAAGTACAAGAATTTTGCAGTCATCTAGGGAAATGAGTGCATGTACATAATACAGCTTGTTTCTGTTTTATAATCATCCCTCTTCCTCTAATTTCCCTTTTCCCTTTTCATTCTTGCTGATATTATTAATCTTTGTTCAGATTTATAGCATCTAATGTCCACCTTCATGGAGGTTATTAAGACCTTGTGAGGGGCGCATCTTCGTGCTGCCTGTTTCCCCGCCCCTCCCCTCCCTCCTTGCCTTTGATCCCCTGGTCTGCTTCCCGTCTGCAGAGATCCGTGCCCTTGTCTCTTCGTCTTTCCCTTATTTTTCTCTTAGTTCATACTTTTCCTTACTCAAATGATAGATGTTATATGGTATTCAAGTTTGTGTATCTAATTTATTTCACTCAACATTATACTCTCCGGGTGCATCCATTTTCCTACAAATGTCTCAAATTAGTCCTTAGAGTTGAATAATATTTCATTATGTACAGATACTACACTTTCTTTATCCCGTCATCTGTTGATGGGTATACAAACTGCTCCCAGGATTGAGTTATTATGAATTGTGCTGTTATAAATATTGGTATGCATGTATCATTGTATTATTATGCTTTAAACTCTTAAGGGAAGCTACCTAGAAGGGGGATAACTAGGTCACATGAAATTTCCAAATTTATTTCTTTTGGAAATCTCCATATTGACTTCCATAATGGTTGTACTGGTTTATAATCTCACCAACAATGTAGGAAAGTTCCTTTTTTACACAGCCACATCTGCATTTGTTAATTTTTGATTTCCTGATGATTGCCATTCTTCCTGGAGTAAGATAGACCCTTAGTGATTAGTGTAATGACCAGAGATGCTAGAAAATTTCCATACATTTGTTGGCCATTTGTACTTCTTTCTCTGTGAAGTGTCTGTTCACTTCACTTGCCCATTTCTTGACTGTGTCTTTAATTTTAAATTGTCTACTTGTGCTTTGTAATGGACTCAAGGAGAAGGAAATTATGAAAACAGTATCATTCAAGACATCAGGATAAATGAAATACCTAGGAATTAACCAAGGAACTGAAGACTTCTACAAAGAAAAATATAATAATTTAGAAAAGGAGATTGACGAGGACACCAGGAAGTGGAAAGATGTCCCTTACTCCTGGATAGGCAGAACCAATGTTGCCAAAATGGCCATATTCCCAAGCTGTTATACCGATTCAAAGGAGTCCCAATCAATATAGGAACAACATATGTTACAGATCTAGAGAAAGCAACCCTAAAGTTGATATGGAATAATAAGAGATCCAGTATAGCAAACTAAATCTTGGTCAACAAGAGCAAAGCAGGAGGCCTTGCAATACCTGGCTTTAAGATGTACTACAGAGAAATAATAATAAAAACAGCATGGCACTATAGCAGAAACAGATACATGGACCAGTGGAACAGAATAGAGGACACAGAAATGTCTCCAGACCAATTCAGCTATTCGATCTTTGACAAAGAGATCAAAAGCATATGTTGGAGAAAAAGTAGCCGATTTAACAAGTGGTGTTTGGAAAACTGGATAACTGCTTGCAGAAGATTGGAGGCAGACCTGTATGTCTCATTGTGTATGAAACTAAAATCAAAGTGGATTAAAGATCTAAACATTCAAACAGAAACATTAAAACCATTGGAAAATAAAATAGGTAAAATACTTGAAAAAATAGGTATAGGAAAGAATTTTCTAAGCAGAACCTCAGTTGCATAGAAAATAATAGCAAGAATCAACAAATAAGATTATATCAGACTAAAAATTTCTGTACAGCAAAATAATCAATTAATAGCGCAAAGGGACAACCTACAGAATGGGAAAAGAATTTGCCAGCTACTCCTCAGAAGACTAATGTCTAGAATATAGATATAAAAATACATTTTATTTATTAATACTTTTTTGACTAATTGCATTTATATCATTTTTCTTTTCCTCTATATTGGTACAACTACACACATTCTCAATTATTTTAGCAATTTCCTTTGACATCTTAATATACATATAGCTTAGTTTTAGTCTTGTTCTGCAACAGCAAACAGAAACACTGAAAACACCACCCAGGATTTGGAGGCAGGTTTATTTAATGTTGACGGGCACTGACCTCAAGAAAAAAATATCAGACTTACAAGGCTCAGGGAGGGAGGTTTTTATGAAGTTGCAAAGGGGAGTACACGGCTGTTTTTGATTGTTTATTTCCAATGTGTATCACAGTGATCAGCCATTTCTAGGAGATACAAGTAGCAGGAACTGTAACAGGAACTGTTATATGGGCAGCTAACAGAAACTGAAGTATGTAGTCTGGAAGGAGCATTTTCTGCTACAGTACCTCTTTGAAAACTGCCTTTACTTTAGTCATTTGCAGGTGGACATACAAAATACAAAATTTACATTCCCCAGATTTTCTTCTGTGGCAGGAACACTCCTTCCTCTTTTCTCACTCCTTAGCCACCTTAAGCGAGAAGGTAAAATTGATCCACTAATGAGGCATACTTGGGAGAGGAGTTCAGCTTGCAGCACACTGCTTCTTCTTCCTTCCCTCTCTTTGGGACGTGGCGTCCCACAGTTGGGGTCATTTTGCTCCATTTCTGTGCATATTTCATAGGAAGCAGTGTTCCTGACAGAGCATAAGTACAGTTCTGGGTTCACCAGAAAGAAACCTATTGTCACCACATCTTACTTACTGTCTTGACCATGAGTTTTGTTCTGCTTTCTTTGTCTTTGTCTTTTTCTTTTTAGCACTGAAGGTAATATCTGATCTCAAACTCCTCTCTGTTTCTTCTTACTTATTAACTAGTCCAGAATTCAGTGCCGGAGTTACAGGAAATTCATTCGGCTTCCCAAACCTCACTTAGTCACCACTGTCTGGGCTGCGAATGTAGCTCAGTGCCAGAGAGCTTGCCTAGCTGAGCCTAGGCTCTGGAGTTGTATTGGGTGATATGCTATATACCCCCAAGTCCTCACATACTTTTCATGGGGCTCAGTCTGGCTGGGTGATTGACAATGTGAGTGCTGTACCCGCCCAGGGGTGGAGCTGGCATACAGTGTAAACGAGGTGGGTCTTCCTCTTGCTCGCTTCCACCCCCTCTCTTCTCTCTCGCTAGCACGCCTTGCGGCTTGCAGCCACCATGAACGGCAGACCCCTTCATGCCATGCTGACTTGGAGCCAACTTAAGTAAGGACTGAAACTCCAGAGAAACTGTAAGAAATAAACCTTTCCTTCCCTAGTTTTGGGTGTCAGGTATTTTGTCTTGGCAACCAGCGAAAAGTAACTAAGATAGGAGTCAATCCCTAGCACTACAACAAACAAACAAAAATGAAATAAAATTAAATAAAAATCATTATTATTTTTATTGTAGTAGCAAATTTTGATATGTAACATGCATTTGCATTGTTATTATATTTATTTTTGCTTCTTGAATTCTAATATTTTCTTTTCAGATTAATATTGTCTTATTGAAATGTATCTTTATTTAAAATGTTTTTTAAAAATTTTTTATTTTAAACAAAAAGAAAGTAAGAAACCAAAGCAAAACAATTTCACAATCAGCCAATAAGAGAGCAACAATAATCAGCACATTGTATATTATTATAAATGTTTTTAAAATGCAGTCTTTTTTAAGATTGTTCTATTACTTCAAGTCTTGGGGTGTTAGTTTTTTCTTCCACCTCTCATAGTGGTATTATTATAGATAACAAAGTAATGCAAAAATATTATAGGCAGTCAAACAGTACAGAAAATGAGAACACATCACAACTGTGGCTGGAGGCAGGTCTTATGTAGGTCAGGCCTCAAGATAAAGATGGAAGGACCAGGCTCTCATACCTCCCTGAGGGATAAGCAATCAATTGAAGGTTATGCTCATCTGGTCTAATAAAACCTAGATAGACATCAGTTAACCAGGTGGTTGACCAGGACTTTCTGATCCAGCCCTCCTTAAAAAGGTTTTTGTTCTTTCCACATACACTTGCTACATTACCTGTTTCCCCATTAAATCAATACTAACTAAGTGCCTATACTCAAAATCTTATCGGTTGGTCATAGTTTTGTACCCACCTTCTGATTTTGTATACATCTTGTAATTTTGCTGTACCAAACTTCCTCTGAGAAGTGAGCTCACTGGCAACCCACTTTCGGGCCCATTCCTCTCTCTCAGGAAGTATTACTAAATTTTTCCTACCCTTAAGCCCTATTGTTCTTTAGAATTCATTCTTGAGTTTTGGGAAATACAAAATCAGTGTACCTGATATTCAGCAGGTGGGAGTTACATTTCCCCCACATCAGTGCTACATTTCTTTGTCAGGTGTGTGACTTTTTGTTGTTAGCCCACTCTAGGAAGGCGCTGTTTCCCTAAAGTTCTGCGTGTGTTTATTGGTACAAAAGTCAGTACAATGAAAAGGGCATACAGTACCTTGCCAGTATTATAAACAGTTTTAACTTCTCAGGCCTTATGAAAGGACTGAGATAGGATAAAGGAAATAAACCAGGTATAAAGGAGATTGGGAAATTGAGAATTTAAAATTGTACTTTTAAAGTAAAAGCTGCAACTTCAGAACACGAGCCATGCTTATTCCTTTACTTTTCTTCCAAAACAGCAAACCAAACAGCTACAAACAGATCCATACATTCTTTTCTGTTCATCTGAAAAAAGCCTTTCCCTCCACTCAGAAAACGGCCACATTGCAGACAGCATTGATATAGGGGAGAGAAACTCCCAGCCTACTAGATGTCCGATATGAATCCGTGTTCTCTAAAATTGAAGAATGAATTTTAGGAACAATGGAGGTTAAAAGCAGAATATATTTATTGATAGAAAGAAAGCTTCTGTCTGAGAGAGACAGAAGGGGTCCTGAGTGGGTTGCCAAAAACTGTTTTTTCTAGGGATTTTCATAGAGCAAAACCACAAAGTGAGGCAGTTCTGAGGTGGGGTAAACATGGGAACTCGCAAGGTGGGCATGAGGTGGGACAGAACTATGGCCAACCAATAAGATTATAAATATAATTATTCAGGCAAAATTGATTAAACTGGGGACATGGGGATGTGAGTCACTTAGCAAGCAAGCATGAACATAGCGCAAGGGCTGTGTCTGGAGAGGGTTGGGTTAGTGACTCCTCCTGGCTTCCTCGGGATGATAGAGACCTATCTAGAATATCAGTCCCTGATGTCTAGTGTATTTGCTTGATCTTTTGTCTTGAGGTCTGGCCCACAGCGGAGGTATCTGTGTCCCCCACAGTCACAAGGTATCTGGCCTGCACTGGTTTCTTCGAGGGCCCAGCCCTATCTGGCTGCCTATAATATTTCTATCTAACTCAGCTGCCAGAAACAGTGAGTCTTACACACAAGTTGTGGGTGGCTTACACTAAAATTTGGAAGACAGTGAGAGTGAAATTCTGAGATCTCCCACACTGAAAACAGCCTTTAAATGCGTGCCCCACCCCGACTGCAGGGGGCCTCATTGCTTTGGACACCTGCGCTATGCTCTTGAGTCCTATATTTATTTACTTCTAATAAATCCTCCTCATGCCTCTTTTACTGACATGTCCTGAAAATTCCTGTTCTGTGAGGAGAGTCAGCGAGCCTGCACACTTATTTTAATGAGGTGGGTTAAGTTCCTTATTTCATCTTCGGGGACCCTCAGATCCAGTCCATGACAGGACCATGCTGAGAACCAAGGTTTTAGCAGATTAGAGTACTGTTCAAATACTGTAGGTTTCACAGAGACGTAATTGGCTTTCCCTCCCCTTTGGCGTTAAACAAAAGCTCTCCAGAGCTCTCTAAGTGGTTGGTTGGATGATTTTTCCCTGGAATAGGAAGCACTCTTTGTGAGTCTCCACATACAATGGAAAAAGAGAATCTATAGTGAGTGTTGTACTCACTTTGAAGGATATGAGGGCCCCCCACCCTCCACTACCAAATTTTTGGACTTAATAGTGTCATCAAACCTCAGGCTTGATTTGAACAGGAAGGATTTGACAGAATGTGGCATTTACTAAGTATGAACATCTAAATTAATAAGGCTTTCAATATTCCTGTGGACTATAGAAAAAGACTTTCATGGAATTAGATTTAGAGGTTTGACTTAAGGCATTGTTTGATCATCTGTGCATTCAGAAAATAGGTACTGTGCACCTTTAATACACAGCATAAAGAAAAATGGACAGAATAGTTCCTGTGATCAAGTCACTTACAGTCCTCTAGATATTTCTGTAACTACCAACATAAATGAAGCAAGGCTTTTCAGAAACTATTGTAGTCAATACAAGAAGGAGTGAACTTGCAGACACAAGAGTGTTCAGTTCCACCTGAAAGCAGACGGGATCCAGAAAGATCTCTTGGTGGAGCTCATGGCTTGAACCGAATCTTAAAAGGTGACTGCATATCCATCAGCAAGCTACTGCCAGAAGGGCGGCATCCCAAGAAGGTGGAAGGATGTAATAACCAGGTAGCACAGGAGAGCTGTGATGTGGGCTGTGTGGGGAAGTGGAGAGAGTGATAAGAAGATAGCCACAAAAGCAGGTGAAGGTACATAGGAATCGACACGTTCTGTAAGGAATAGAAAACCTATCCTCAGAAGGACAGGAGCCACCGAGATTTTCCAGGTGGAGGATGAAGCCATGAGCTTGTTTCAGGAAAGTCTGGGAGCGTGGAGTATCTTAAGCTGTGTTGAAATAGTGGCTTGGAAAGTTGTGGGGAATAAAGAAAAAAGCAGAGAGGGATACAGATTGAGTGGCTTGCACTTTTTTACTACATTTTGGGAGCTGAGTGCCCCTTGAAGTGCGTGTGATAAGGGACTGGTCCCCAGTCTGGTGCGATGGGAGCAGGCTGTGCGGCTCCAGGAGCCGAAGCCTCTGCTCCTGAAGGGAGCTGTGAGGCCCCAGGTGCTTCCTCCTCTCTGGCCTCCTGGCCCGTGGGGAAGCGGTTTGTTCCACCACATGCTTTAGCCACAATGAACTGTACCTGCCGGAGGCACAAGGGAGTAACTCCTGTAGTTTTAGACTAGAACCTCCGGAGTAATAACCCAAAGTAACACTTTTGTCTTTATAAATTAATTTCCTAAGATATTGTGTTGTACTAATTCTAAGTTGGCTAACATTGTCATCCTGAACATTTTCCCCATTCCTGCTGCTTTCTTTTGGCCTCTTTTGAGAAGTGTATAGATCTTTTGTCCATTTTAAAATGATATTATTTGTGGTTTTGCTGTAGAGTGGTGTGAGTTGCTTCAATATTCTTGATATTAATCCCTTGTGGATCTGTCGTTTGCAATCGATCACTAACCTCATTCTGCAGAGGGAAGTTCCGGTGTTCCACCGCACCGCAGGGCGACGGAGGTTAGCAGTAATACACTGTACATCTCAGAGTAGCTGAGAGAGAGGATTTCGGATGTTCTCAGCACAAAGAAATGATAATGCTGGAAGTGATGGGTATGTTAACTATTTCAATCATTAAGCAAATTACACATGGATCACAATTTTACCTTTCACACCATAAATATATGTAATTACTATTAGTCAAAATAAAAAATAAACTTAAAAAATGTAATAAATAGATTGAGACACAAAGTTGCATGATCTACTTATTGTAAATGTGACAGTTTATTAGGGTAATTTGAATTGCAAAGGCATTCATGCACAGTTAATTTTGTGACAATATGTATATTGCTTTCTCTCTCTGTCTCTCTCTCTCTCTCTCTTTCTCTCTCTTTAGCTTTTTGAGGCAGAGTCTCATCATGTAGTTCAGGTTGGTCTTGAACTCACTGTGTATCCCAGACTGGCCTCAAACTTCATGGTAATCCTCCTGTCTCAGCCTCCCAACTGCTAGGATTACAGGTATGCACAATCAAGCCCAGTCTCTGTATATTGTTTTTGACTTGCTGACAGCAGGAGTTGGAACTTGACCTATTTGGCTTTTGTGGCCAGCATACATTGGCTTCTGTCAGCATAACTGCTAATATTATTTGGGTGATTTCTTATAGATGAAGCAGAGAAAGGTATACTTTAATCTTCATGGGTTATGTACTATGTACAAAATTATTAGTATCTATCTTTGGTCTTTATGCTGCTCTTTACAGTGAATACCAAGAAATGTAAGCAGTGGTCCATGGTTTAGGAATTTCATTCCTTTAATTGTGCAGTACCGGAACCTATAATCACACAACGTCTTTTCAATCACTGATTTAAGAATTTACTGTGGAGTTGAAATCTATGTTCCATTCACATAAAGCAAACATTCTTGTGAATGACCCTTGAATTTTATTTCCTGTATTTGCTTCTGACCTTTGAACTATAGCCTTAGGCTTACTGGATGGTATGCATACATGAAAATACAGAATAATTGATATGGTCTTCAATTTCTTGAAAGTACTTGGAGATGTAAGTAGCTCCCTGTGTGTGTCATTCTTCATTTTTGATCAAGCTTGTTGATCTTGGTCATTTTATATGAGGCAGTAAGACTAAGGGTTTAAAAACTTGAGCATCTCCAATCACAAATCTGTAGATGGTGACTTCTTGTAATTTTCAGTGGAACACGATGCAGCACATGTGAAAGTCTTACCTTTTTTTCACTCTTCGTGTAGAAGCAGCCAGGCATTTTCAGACCATTGGGCATTTTCCTTCATGGCAGGTGTTTACCTTTCCATTCTGCTCTGAGGGATGAGTGGGCACATCAAATCCTACACATGAGGAAGATGTTTTACTTTCAAATATTTTTAAAAAATCTATCTTCTTCACGTTAGGTAAGTCAAATATAGTAGAAACCATTGATGTTCCCCATACACTGACGTTTTTATTAGATGTTTATCTCCTCACAATGGAAAAGTGGCGATTGTTAGAAGTGGGCATACCACCCCTTCTCACAGTTTATCACTATGTGTGAATTCTGGGTAGTACTGTACACAACTTTGGGAGACCAGGATGAATAAAAAAATATTGTTACTGCTTTTAAGGATTTCAGTGTCTAATGGGAGAAAAAACTATCTCTTTACTGAACTGGAATATGATGAATGTGATAAGTGTTCCTAAAGAGGCAGAGTAAAAGGAGAAGTTGAAGCAGGTTAGCCCTGCACTAAAATGACGAGTACCAATCATGTCAAAGCAGGTTACGAGTTACACGTATGAGAAGATGACTTTGGATATATTACATAAAAGTCACAGGAACTATTGTCATTTGAAAAGTATAGGTACTGGCTCATTTCAGAAGACATTTAGAATATCATATAAACAAATAATGTCAACAGTAATAATAATAGTAAGATTAGCATTGATAGTGAGCAACTTTTGTGTGCCAGATAGTAGTAGGATGTTTAATGGATGCAACAAATAATGTCAACAGTAATAATAATAGTAAGATTAGCATTGATAGTGAGCAACTTTTGTGTGCCAGATAGTAGTAGGATGTTTAATGGATGCAATATATTTAACTGAGAAATTAAACCACATGTCAGGAGAACAGGAGAGCATTATGGACATGAAAAGATGTGGAATCAGACACCATAGGCTCAAATTCCAGGTCTATCCAAGTGAACTGTATGACCATATGTGATTTAATTACTGTCCCAAGTACTGCTTGTTTTTTCTCTCTGTAAAGAGAAAGCACATCATGTCATACTCAGAGAGTAGTTGTGATAAAAGTAAATTAATTAACTTAATACAGTGAATTAATATTAGTAGTGTGTGTGTATAAAATACATGGGAAAGTCCTGCTTCAAAGAGATTATGTAACTCTCCAAATACCATCCATAAATTTAGCTCAAAGCTCTCCAAAGCTTGTGTCCTTACATATACTATATTACATTTATTTTGTTTAGCGGTAGTCTTAATGTGTTTATTTTATTTATGTGTCACATACAAATATCAAAAATACTCAGTGTCAAGCACCATAATATCTGGAAATAAAAATTGATTCTCTTTCATGTCCTATTTATACCTATATTATTCATATTTCTAATATGTTTAAGTTTACTTCAGTGGAATCATTTTATATGATTATAAGATGTGATTAAAAGATGTCAAATTAAATCATCCCATTAACAGATGCCAAATTAGATTTTGAAAACTACATTACAAGTGAGATGGGTTAACACTGACTCACTCAGACATACATAGTTCACTTTCCTACCAGTATGTGAATGATTTTACTTTTAGTTTCACTGGTTTTGGAAAAAGTTGAAAAATATGATAGTGAATAGTGAAACTAATATTTAAGTAATGCTGATACTGTATCGACAAAACAAAGAAATTCCCTCTGCTATCGTCTTTGCTGCCATTATTAAAATGAATACGTTATTAAGGGAGAACTTGGACACCAGGGTAGAATGGCAAGGTGGCAGGTTTCGGGGGTGTATCCCATACTGCAAAATTTACAAAATTGTCACTTCTGTTAAGTATGCCTCATTGTCCTTGGAATTCTGTTCTTTGTTTCATGATGGAAGGTGTGTCAGTCAGATTTCCATTGCTGTTAGAAAATATCTGAGATAATTAACTTAAAAGGAAGAAAGGTTTATTTTGGCTTACAGCTTTAGAAGTTTCATTCCGTGCAGTTGTGGTCTTACTACTTTGGATCTGGAGCAGTGAAGCAGGAGACTAGGGCATGGAAATGTGTGTGAACAACTGGACGCAACCTGCCACGGCTGCAGAGGAGCAGCTTGTGATGCTGGTGCAGCTCTCAGGCTGGACCCCTCCGCTGGTACCGACCTGACGTGAGGACAGCCAAACGCAGCGTCTGATGTCAGTCTTCCGGGTCAAGTGAGACTGCCTGAATGAACTATCAAAGAAAAGTTTAAAAAGACAGCAGCAATTGGCTTTACCACCACTGTCCTCTTATTCTTGTACTGGTCCATTCTGCAGGCAAGATGGATCTTTTCTTTTTCCTTCGAAGCACTCTTTTTATTCCTTGAGCACTTCTTTTGTGCTTCTTTTCCTTTTCTTCTCTTCTTTTTCTTTCTTCTTCTTCTCCATCCACTTCATTGAATGGGGCAATAAGACAGTGGAAAGTGCTGCTGGTTCCTCTACCATGTAGTAACATATCTGGTGAGCCGGACAGGCGCTACAGCCACCGTGCATGGTGACATCGGGGGAAGGAGTGTATGGTGGGGCAGACCTGTTCACCACACGATGCCAGAAGGCAAAAAAGAAAGGGGGCAAGGATCCCAAGATCCCTTTCCAAGTCACCCCCATAGTGACCTGCTTTCTTCCAAATGGGTTCTAACTCTTCAAGTTTGTACCATCTCCCAAGTGCACCATCAGCTAAGGACTAACCTGTAACACATGGGACTTTGGGTGATACTTGAGATGCAAGTTATAGCAGAAATTGTAGGTTAATTTTTGGACTTTCTTTTTCATTCACCTTGAGTTTGCTCATTCATGGGTACTCTGAGAGAAAATTCATATAAATCAATGGTCTACTAAAGGGATAAAGTTCTGCATTGCATTTTTTCCCATATGGTAATAGATGAATCCCTTTCCTGATTATGAGTGAACAACCCTAGCTCAAATTAATTACAAGCGTACTGCATGATCTCTTTTTCAGCTCCTATTTTTCAAACTGCTAAAGCAGAAAGAAGATCACGATTGGACAGGGCTATTTATGATCTCTGAATCCACATCCACTCTGAGAACTGTGACCAAACTTTTCATCTAAATTTTTCTGCTTCATAGTTTGTTGATTTCTTTCCTTTATTATTTTATTCTTTTGAATTGTGTTAGGTTTATTTTTTCCTCTCCTCTTTCTAGGCTCTTGAATTAGAAGCTTGGATTTTTTTTTGAAAATTTCCTTTTCATTAATATGGATATTTAATTTCATAAGTGTTCCCCTCTGTACTGCTTCAGCTATCTCCTACAAATTTTGATGTGTTGTATTTTTATTTTATTTCAGTTTTGATGCATTTTTAAAAATTTCACTTGTGACTTCCTCTACAATCCATGGATTGTTGCAATTGTATTATTCAATTTCCAAGTATTTGTGGAGGTCTTTATTTTTTGCTTTGTAGTTTGATGACACTGTAGTCATAAAATTCATTCTGTGATTTCTTCTTTAAAGCTTTGTTTTCTAGTTCAGGAGGCAGTTTCTCATAGCGCATATTCTCTGAGGGCTTGTAAAGATCTTCACTGGATGGGGTTTAAATGTTGATTCAATCCTATTGCTTGATAAGTTTTGAGGTTTTATAGATGTTGGTTAATTTTCTCTGCAGTAGTTTTACCGATCATTGGAAGAAGAGTGTTGAAATCTCCTACTGTCCCTGTGAGTTCCGAGTGTCTCCTTTCAATTCGATTAGCTTTTGCTTCACATATTTGTAGCTTTGTTCTTTGATCTGTGCACATTTAGAATTGTTCAGTCTTAGTAGATTGGCTTTTTATCATTATATAATGTTCCTCTCTGATTCATAATTTTTTCCCTCTTGAGTCTATTTTATATCAATAATGGTTGACTGATACATTTTTCTGTGTGCTTTTACTTTCAGCCTATTCTTTTCATTATATTTTAATTGAATTTCTTGTAGAAAAATACAGTATGGTTATATTTTAAAATACATTCTGACAAGATGTATCATTAGATTGATGTTCACATTTGGATCATTTTCATTTAACTTGATTATTGATACGTTTGAGATTGTATCAAGTATTTTTTATTTTTTGTATGTTACCTCTGTTGTTAATTTATTTTCTTTTCCTGCCTTCCTACGGATTGCTTAAACATTTTTTAGAATGTTATTTTGATTTTTCCATAGTGTTTTGTGCATCTTTTTATAGCTGCTTTGATTCTTGCTCTATGTAATATAATTATATATAAAAAACAACATGGCTTACTGGTACTGACATTTTATCAGTTCAAGTGGAATGTAGAAATCTTAGTTCTTTTTCTCATTCCTTTGCTTTCTTCCATTTATAATACAATTGTCATAAATATTTTCTATACATACATTTAGAGACATATCATAGAATATTATAACTTTTATTCAGCCCTCAAACTTAAGTTAAATATGCAAAAGAAAATGGAAATCTGTTTTGTGTATTTTCACTTTTTCTCTCCTTATTTTCTCCTTTCTAGTGTTTCCAAATCCCTCCTTTCAACACTTCACTTTGTTTAGAAAAATTCCTTTATTAAGGGCATATCTGCTGAGACAAATTCTATTAATTTTCTTCATCCGAAATTGTCTTGGCTTTCTGTCTGTTCTTGAAGGTTCATTTTCACTGAGTGTAGATCACTCAACTGACAGTTCTCTTTCAGTACCTGAAAAATGTGTTACTTGCTCCAGCACCTTTGATTTCTGCTGAGAATAAATCTGCTGCTTTTGGAATTATTTTTCTGTATGGGCAATGCATTATTCCTTTCTGTTCTTTTTACGTTTTTTCTCTTTCTTTCATTTATTTGTTTGTTTTAGACAGCATCTCGCTATGCCGTTCAGGCTGACCTTGAAGACACTATGTAGTCCAGGCTGGCCTTGAACTCATAGCAGTCTTGCTCAGCGTACTGAGCACCGGGATTGCAGGCATGCACCACCACCCCTGGCAGCTTTTTAAAACTTTTTTTTTATTTTTAAAATATATGTTTCTCATCTTCATTTTTTGGAAACATGACTATGCTGTGTCTCCAAGTGGACTCCTTTGAGTTTATACTGCTTGAAGTTCACTTAGATTATTTGAATATGTAGAAATATGTCTTTTGCCAAGATTGGGAAGTTCAATCACTATTTCTTTGATTACCTTGTCAGCTTCACTTTCTTTCCCCCTCTGTCCAAGATTTCAAGAGTAGCAGATCTTTTGTTACACATCCATAGGTCCCTCAGTCTGTGTTCATATTTCTAATCTGTTTTCTCTCCATCAGCATACATACTCTTTAATCTCCCAGCTCACAGATTCTCCCTCCTGCCCCTCATTTCTCTGTTGAATTCTGCTGTGTTCTCCTGTAACACTCCTCAGGGTGGGTACAGATATTATCCCAGCCAAACCTGGGACTTGGGGAATTGGAACAGTTATGTTGACACAACTTTCTTTTGCTGTAGTATCCTTTGTCTCTGACACAGGAGTCTCGTGTCTTCTGGAGCAGTCGTAAAACCATGATAGCTAACTTGTCAGCTTGCGGGAAGGAGCATATAGCAGACCCTTTACATTTCAGACAGTGGTTCATTTGCACTCTTGCTTTCCATTCTAGGTGCTCCTAGCCTGCACTTACAAGAATGGGATTTATGCTCTAATTCTGTATACAGGAAGATTGATATTTGACTCCAGGCAGAAAAACTTTCTTTCTCATTAAAAGGCATGGACTTTATGATTCTGTCTGTGTAAAGTGATTAGCAATTATCCCTAATGATAGCAGTTTAGCATTTCTCCCATCCATTATCCCATGCCCACAGCTGTGTAGATTAAATTGACCACTGGGCAATTCATTTGCTTTCAATATTACCTTCATTTAACTATCTTGAGAAAAACTCTTACAGCTAAAGGCTAATGACATGTACTTTTTCTTAATATGTAAAGTAAAAAAACAAAGGCAAATTGAAGAAATGTGATAACACAGTAAGACGCATTTGAGAGAAGGTGTCATTTTAGAAAGTGATAAGGAAATGGGGCAAAATAAAAGTGGAGCATACTTACTTGGAATCCCTCACTTCAAACACAATAAAGGCAATTTTGCTTTTATTTGATTTAAATTCTGTTCTGCATTCTAAGTTGAGCCTTTTATAAGGGGGCAGCTTTCTCATCTGCACATGACGGAGTCCTGCCTGGGTTTGGCTCCGTGCCTCGCGCCTCTGACCAGGACACTTATTCAGATGTCGACATAGCAACCATTTCACACACTAGGCCAGAGCTCGTCTTCTAACAAGTGGCCACAACTCTTCATGGGTATTTCCTGGAGGATGGCCCACTGCAGTAGTTCTTAAAGTGGCAGTATTTGATAACTGAAACAGAAAAGTGGAAGAAGCATGAATAACAGAAATTATCTCATGGCAGCCTGGAGTAAGGGTTGGAATTGCTGGGAAATATTAAGATATTAGCAACAAATATTCCTTTCTTATATCATTCAGGAATCAATCTCCCTCTTGTGCCCCCAAAAGGCGCGCACACACACACACACACACACACACGTGCGCGCGAGCTTTACACATTCTGGAAGGCTAAAGGAGAAACTATATTGTAATAATTTATACCTAAGCTGTGGCCTTCCAGCACCCCAGCCAGAGTGGTGGCGGAAAGAGGCCCGGAGTGGACAGACTTGGTGCACTGGTTCCGCCTCGGCCTCTGCCTTCCTGGAGAGCCAGTGCGCACAGTGGGTGAGTTCTTACAGAAGCAATTCTGTGGTTGAGAAAGACGTGTACTATTTAAGGGTATTGCCTGCTCCTCTTTCTGTTGTCTGCACAGTTGCCTGTGTTGTTTCCCTTTTTGTTCTTAGTTTACCAATTGTGCCTTTTAAGTATTCCCATATTTTTAGTTTCTTTTTCCCCCCTCGAGTTTTTGCCTAATTTGCCCTCTTTGTTTGCCTTCTTTTCTGGACTGGGATCTGAGTCTGGTTTATATTTCTTTTTGTGTCTACTTTACTCTTCAAAATGATTCCTTTTTTCTAATTATTACTCTCATTAATTTGTTTTCTCATCAGAGAATTGAGGGGTGTGTAAAAGGGACCTCTCTGCTGGTCTTTCGGGGCAAATATTTCCCTTTGTGTCTTTAAAAATATTCTTTTCTGGTGCTGGAAGTTAGGGCCAATGTCTTCCTTACACTTTGCCACTGAGCAAAGTGACACTTGGTTTGATCAGTGCTTACCTCACTTGCTTTCCTCTTGCTGAGTTCCACAGCAACGGCATGGATGTCTCTGTGTGTTTGTGTGCCTGAATGGAGTACAGCTGCAAAAGCGTACCCTGTGCGTGTCTGTGTGGTTGCGTGTCTGTGCGACTGAGTGCAACGCAGAATAGATGCACGGGAGAATGCTGTGCTCTACTCTGAAGTGTTTATTTTGGAATGTCATTTCCAATCAAATACAACATTTATAACTCACCTTCCTTCATGACTTTCTGGACCACAATTTAAATGCCCAAGAATAAACATGTCAGCTGTAAATGGAAGATTATGGCAGCAACCAAGACAGATTGCCATCTCATCAGCTGCTTAAAAATTAAAATTTTCTTCTGTGGTTAGATTTGCTTACAACTATGTCTATGGGCTGTGAAAAAAGCAGATATTTGGTGGAATGAATGGGTTATGGGATATAAAATGTTAAAATCACTCAGAATGCCTTGTCTGGCAATAGAAGACAGCCACAGAGAACTCCAAGCTGACCCGGATTGCTTTCAAAGAAAATTCTCCCAAACCACCAGGCTCGAGTGATTCTGCAGTCTAAGAAGATTACATTTTCTAGTGGGATATGTAGAATGTACATATGAAAACTGAGAGTCATATATTCATGTGTAAGCATGTAATTTAAAAGATGTCTAGTGGCAAGAAAGTGTCATTTATGTTTTGGTTTTCTATCTGAATGTATTTTTCACAAATGAGTACACTCAGCTTGGAGACACTCTCTTGGTGTAGCAAATAAAATAGCGTGCTGTCAGGAGTCATTTGCCAGTGTCTCCAAAAGCTAAGAACTTAATATATCTTTAATATTTAAGAAGCTAGCAAAAGCTGTCAACTGGCCAAATGGAAAGGTACCCCATGGAGTTGGACTAATATCGTCAAATGAATGTGACACAGTGTAACTTCACGAATGATGGTATGTTGTGACTTTGTGAGAAGTTCCTTACAAAGCACTACCTGCACCAGGGCTTTCCTGGGTTAGTAGAAAATAGATGGATCTCTACCCTCTTGCCTTTTCTAGCATTGAGGGGACCTGAGAACAGAAGTTTCACAAACAAGTCAAATGGATTCTTTAACGTAAAATTAGCTTTTATCACTATCTTGAGCTTGGGTTTCTCAGTGCAATAATTTTCTGGACCTTTTCTCAAATAAATAATCAAGCAGCAGTGTATACCTTCAGTGGTGAAGCTGTGGCATAAGGGGGGTGGTGACAGTGACCCGTGTGAGCTGTCAAAATTCATAGATGTCTCACCTGGCTGCTGTGCTATGGTCAGGGAGACAGCGGAGGGGCAGATGCTGACCTAACAAGGTGGATCAACTCCGTGGCCAGGGCCTGCGTTAGTTTTCTTATCTTCCAGAGCTGGGTCCTATTGGGCTGCAAACTCAGCTGCCTTTAACTGACAGGCACCCAGGGCACAGCGTGTGAAGACACTGAGTTGCCACCTGTTTCTCAGTTTTTGTTTACATACAGGCTGCAAGGATGGAGATGCACTAAGATTGATGTGCACAGCTAAGGACGGGAGCACGTCCCATGGCATTGATAAGATGCCAGTAACTTTTCCCAGTGAGCACTTAGCTTGCTAAGTGATTGTTGAAAGCATGTTGCTTAAGCTTGAATTGTCTTTAGATGAATAGCAGGAAATGCTGCCTGTCTTTTCTTGACTGTAGTGTCTGTGTTCTCGCAAACAAAATGAGTAAAACATGGAAGATTTATCTGAGTCAAGTCCTTAATTTATTTTATCTGAATATTACAAGGGGAAAATCTTGGATAGGAATAAGAGCCTAAATTATCTACATCCATGATATTATTCTCACCTTATTTCTTAAAAATTTGACATAACCTACAGGACCTGGTTTTTAATGCAATGAATTAGGAAAGAAGACACTATTATTTATTACGGATCACAAAATTAATAGTAAAAATTACATCATGACTGCTTGAAAGAGATATAGATAGAAATTAATAGTCATGATTTCAACTGTTATCAATTAAATATATAATTGGTTCTCTTCAGAAAATTTGAGCTCCTTGATTTCTATAGTGTCTACAACTCAAAAAGCGTAGAGTTCAAAATTTAACAAATTAAGTTTAGTGTCAGTGGTGTATATCCACATAATTTTAACACTTTTCTGTGGCAGTTATAAATATATTAATCCTTTTCATTTTGTGCTTACTACAAAAATAAAATTAGCTGATGGTTATCTAATAGTATATATCTGAAAACCCTGGTTATGGTAAATTTCACAGATACTGACACTTCTTTGAGAAAACTGATGTGCTTTCCCAGTGCTCTGTCAGGAGAGTGTTCCTGCCATCTGAGTAATATCCAGCAGATGATCTTGAGATATGCGTCAGCTGGTAAACACATGTGAGATTATAAAGAAAATTGGTCTGAAACAGCTCAAATTCACAAATACACTATACCATACATGATATTTTATTTATCAGAAATTTTAATAAACACTTTCATCATAATTCTTTCCAAGGTAGTCTTGGCACAGCTTGAATCGTTTCCTTCTTGTGGTTTCCATCACTCTTCACGCATGAGCAGCTGTGATATAGTAGCAGCTTACCGAAGGCACCCAGACAGCTTGGTGGCTCCAATACCAGGTCTAGGACCTGGATGAATGGCTAGCAGAATGCTCATGGCCAGCTAAGAGGCTTGCTGCCTTTGAATGGTTTCACCATGAGACACGCCTCCACTGGTTGATTTGAGGACTTTCTTACCACCGGGGAATGCATGGGAGAGTTCTAGGTGTTGGAGAGTTAGGAGGAGTGTTCCTGGCTCTTCTTAGCAGTCTGCAAAGTCATCCATGTTCCCTTTCTTAGGATGCCATACTTATAGAGCAATTGGTTTGTATTTAGGGGCCCAGGTAAGTACTCTACGCTCAAAGTGAAAAGCAAAGTAGCAATAGTCATGCTTTGCCTCAGAATGAAAGGAGGAGATGGAGCTTTTTGGGTATATCTGATCTGGGATTCCTTGTTGATAAGTAAGAAGTTAATCAAGTAGGCAACCTGAAAACCAAGAGGGGCACAGGAAATGGACAGAATTTATTTAAAGTTATTGAGTTTTCTACTAAACATTTTCTAAATGTTTTCCACTAAATAGTGTTTCAGTCTATCTCATTGTTTTCCAGCCCTGTGCCCATACCTTCCTAGTGTTTCCTCTGTCAGCAGCCGAGACGAGACGCTGTGAAGACCCACTGGTCCTTCCGAACGGGCCAGCACAATGCCAGGAGAGTGGTTTTCAGGGGAGAATAACGAGGCAGGAGATCTGAGCAAACTTGACTGACCAGAGCACTACGGAGCTGACACACTGTGTCACAGAGATCAGTTAGACATTATAACATTAGGCCATTAAGTCATAAAATTTATCTAAATTGCTATTACATAACACTTAGTCATCCCCTTCTTTTTAATTTAAACCCCAGGATCTCTAATAACTATGCTCTACATATCTAAAACTCACTGTGGTCTTCTGCTGCGCTCTAATCCCTTTACCCTCTGTAGATAGCTTCACCTATTTTACACCAACTCCATGTCCTCACTTCCCTATGCCCTGCCTGCTCATCAAACCTTCGCTGAGTCTCTGATTCTAAGAACAATCTCTCCTCCAGGCCCCAAGTTATTTTGTTCCATCATTTTTTCTGGAATTTATTAGTTTTTAAAATTTTGTTATTTATTTGTACATATTTGCAGTACATGATGGTTACATTCAACTTAGGGAGTAGGTTTCATGTACTTAATATATCTTGATTCTTTTTATTTCCTTTCTCCTCCCTCCTCCCTTTCTCTAGTTCTCCTTTCCCCATTTTCATATATTTTAGCTCATGCTTGTCACTTCCTTCCCAGTTTCTTTTTCTTTGACCTGTGTACATGCTTGTATATCCTTAAAGAAACTCCTACTTGAATATGAATCATTATTGTTCCTTCTCCTTTGTTTCTTGTCCAATCACAGAAGTATACTGAGCATCTATAGATATGACTTAAAAGCACGATTTATTGCAGATGTATTTTCACTCATTCTCTTCAAAATACTCACCCTCCCTTCAAACACACACCATTATTCTTGACACTGTCAGAAGGAATTCTACAAGTTCTCTTTCTTTAGTTGGTCTGCTGTGGCGGTGATGCCCTGAGTTGATTCAGAATGTTTCCTTTTCACAGTCGTTTTGACTCTGAGAAGGAAGCAGAAGGCACTCGGTGCCAGGTCCCGTGAACGAGTGGGCGAGGATGCACCGTGTCCCTGAGCCGCCTTGTGTCACTGGAGGCCACTAGGCCCTCGTGTGCACTGCAGTTTGACCACACCGGTACAGACGTGACATGGACTTCCAGCACTGGTTTAAAAAGCGACAGGAACAAGACAGCAAGTGTGTTTGAAGGAAAAGGGAGCATTTTGAGGAGATTTAAAGGTAGCATGTCTTTTACTGTAATAATTTTTTCAATTTAAATATTTACTGTTTTGATCACATCTTGTATTATGTGCTAGACATTATGCTAAACTTTTGAAAAATTACCATAGCAAAGATAATCATTTTTAATTAAAATAGCATATTGGTATTAAGTTAGAAAACACAGAAATAAATATAGTATAAAATAAAAATTATAAATACAGTGGTGCCTTGGTTCACAAACACTTTTGTTTGCAAACAATACGGTTCACAAACAGAAGTGTTGGGCTAAATTATTTTTTGTTTGAAAACTCTGTATCAGATGACAAACAGGACCATAGTCATCTTTCCCATACACACACAAATGTGGCCTTCTTTTCCAAAATTGTGGAATAAATTAAATTCATGGATCAAGGTACCACTGTAATCTTACTTATGCACCACACACAATTAATATTCAATATGTATGACCTATGTATTGCTGTTGGTAATGATGTATTGAAGATATAGAGAAATATAAAACATGATTTATAATGAAGGGTTTTCAAATTTATATTATGGGATGTTTCTCATACCTTCGAATAGTAGTTGAAAGCACAGCTTGTGATGGTTAACATCTCTGGGTTTCAGACTGCCAACTTCTCACTGTATCTTCATGTAATAGAAAGAAGTATCCTTATTATAAAGATACTGATCCCATTCATGATGGCTCCATTCTCATCATATAGTTATTTCCCCAAATTCTCACCTAATATCATCACACTGGGGGCTAGAATTTCAGCATATGAATTTTGGAGGAACACAAACAATCCATTGTGATTTTCTTTTTCATTCTGTAATATTATTTCTGGAATGTGGCCATTCTTCCATCCACCAGTCCCTCCAAGATCATGATCCACAGCCTACCTTTATCCAAGTGACACATGAGATGGACTCTTGTTAAGAACTGCATACGATACCACTAGAGTATAACAAAAGTGGATCAGAAATAGGTGCTTATTTTCCAATCTGGAGGGCTTCTCTCATCTGTTGACTGAATATCACTGATCAGATTTTCCTCTGAATCCATGTTTTGAGGATTGGCAGAGCCTCTATCAAACTAGGCTTACGAATAATTCCACAGAGAAGAGCACCATCCTACCTTCCCTACTATCAGCTGGATTTTACACCGTGTGAAACAAAGATTTTGGAAGTAAGCCATTGAGATAAGAGGCCATTCAAGATCGATCTATCTATTTATCACTTTACATATAATATATATTGCTAATACGTATTCTGTATTAGCTATATTACTTTAATGTAGAAATTAGCACATACCTAAAAGTAGGTGATGCCGTAATAAACATATAACATGTCGGACTGCTGTTGACAACAGGGGCAGCAGAAAATGTGGCACTGAATTTTGTGATGATGGAGAGCCAAGGTGTAAAGTGACAGAACACGTGGTTATGACATTTGGTTATAAAATAAGCAATTTCAGGCTCTGAAGGAAACCTTGTGGATTAAAAGGAAGAGATTACCATAGAATGTTGGCAGGATATTGTATTACTTAGGTTCTCTAGACTCAGATGTATATAGAATTTATGAGGTAGGCTCACAGGATCAACATTGCAAGAATCCCAGTGGTCATCTGCATGATCAGAGATGGAAGAACCCAGAATGGTTGTCTGTGGGCTGGAGGACTGGAGGATCCAGCAAGGGTCAAAGGTCAAAGGCTTGGAAGCTCACTGAAGAGACTTGCACAAGTCTGTGTTGGAAAGTCAAGGAGTCCATGTTGAAAAGCTGATGAGTCTGTGCTTGAAGCCTGAAGGAACTGGAAACCAACATCCAAAGGCAAAGACCAAGACTGGGAAGAAAGGGAAGACTTCCTTCTTCCGTACTTCAAGTCTATTGGTTGGTGCTAGCCACGTCTCAGGTGGAGGGGGGATCTGCTCTCCTCAGTTTGTGGCCTACTTGTCAATCATCCACAGACACAACCAAAGCTTTACTAATCTACCCTACCCGAGTTCTTACTCAGGTCAAGTTGACATATCACAATTTACAATTATCAATATGTTGGTTTAATGCAAACTGTATTATTTTCATAAGGTTGCCACAAATCTAAAGGTGATAGAAATTCACTCCCTCACAGTCTCAGAGCCTAGAAGTCCAAAATCCAGTTGTCGGCAGAACTATACTCCCTTCGAGAAGATCTGGGAGCGAATTCCTCTGGGCTTCTTCTTCACCTCTGGTCTTTGCTGGCAGTCTTTGTCTCCCTGCGGCTTGGAGCTGCATCAGGCTAGCTTCTGCCTGTGCCTTCACATGTCTGTCATACGCACTGTGTTTGCATGTCTGGCTTTAAATCTCTTTCTTCACACAAAGAAACAAGCCATTGGGACTAGGCCCCCTCGAAGCCAGGAAGCCATTGCCTTAGACTGACTCTGTCTGTAAAGATCCTAATTCTAAATATGATCACATTCTCAGGTGTTAGGGGCTAGGACTTTACTATCTCATTTTGGAAAGCACAATTAATTCAACTCAGAAAATGGACTTGGAGGCTAAAGGCTATAATCCAGTGGCAGAGCACTTGCCTGGCATATAAGAGGCTCTGGTTTCCATTCTCAGCACTGCAAAAAATATTTTTTAAGAGATAACAATATTTTGCTTGTTTGTAGGTAAAACCAAAAGAAACAGGAAAAGTACAGATGTTTGGAGCCTCAAATGCTGAGAAAGTAGGCCACTGATCTGATACTTTCAATACGTAGCTTTAAGGGTGTCCAGAGTGGAGGAAGAGATTTTCTATGAGGATGAGGACATTCCTGAACCAGAGAGTAGACTAGCAGACACGGTCAGATGCCCACAAGAGATTTCCTTCCCTGTCTCTAATGTGGAACCCGTTCAGGGACCATACCTTTTAACCTCCGTTGTGTCTGGTTGGAAATGGAAGAGAAGTCATGAACTTCCACTGAGCTAACGTGTGGGATGCCTTCTCCATTCTCCTTTGCTCTCTCTATCTTCTGATTAGATCTCCATTCTCAGCATGACTTTGGGGTCCATGAATTGTGTAGAGTAGAGCCTCTGTTAGAGTCTTTCCTTTCATGCTTTGTATTTCGTTTACCCCTGAGAATTCGTGATTTATCTCTTATGATGGTAGAAACTTTTTATTTTCACCTATACATAAGAAACTTTTAAATTTGTTTGAGGTGTCTTCTGGCGTTAGGTGTTTTTGGGTGTTCTCTGCTGAAATAATATTAATCAATGGTTATATGTTCAGTACTTTTCATTTCTTTAGGACTCATTTCTAATGTGATTTTTGGTGATGAGAGGCCGTGAATATTTGTTGCCTTCCCTCCAAAATAAAATAATTTATAATTATTTCTACCAGAATGGTATGCTAGAATCAGACTTTTTAGACGATTACTCACACGCTTTACCAAAATTTGCCAAAGTGACAGGAGAAAACTTTCCCATCTTGACTAAGTGTGGCGTGCAGACGGCTAGCACTGCTCTCACTTTATCACCTCTCATTCGCTCCGGAACCTATTACCGTCTGTCTTCCACCCAATTAAGCAGGTGAAAATGCCCTTCTAACTAGGATTTAATGACTTCTGGGTTATTAAATCAAATGGACACATTTAACTGTTTGTCTTACTTTACCTCTTTGCAGTATTAAGAAACAGAACATAGCCTTTTCTTCCTTGTTATTCTCCTCTTTCTTGCCTTCTCGTTTTGTCTTTTTCTAAGTATTTTTATGACCATGGTTCCATTTTTGTGGCCATTCATCTTAGTTCTCCCGTGGAGTTTTTCCACAGGAAGCTGTGCAGTGGAGTCACTCCGCGCGCCGTTCCTGTCCTTTGTCTCCACGTTTCCTACCTCTCCCCATGCTCCCGGAGCTTCCTTTTGTGTGCCAACGGCTTTCATATCTGTGCGGTTTAGCTGAACTCGCAGGAATCCTGTGTCAGGTGACTAAGCACATTCCTGACCACCCCACAGAGACTTCAAGATGGAAATCGTCCCTCAACCTACGCTTTATTCTCCATTTCTTATAGAAGTCAGTAGCTCCTATATCCACTTCCACATTATGCTGATAAAGCCGTTCAATTTTCTTTTTCCCATTTTTGAAAAGTATTAGTTTAATTGCACATATCGATAGAGTGTAACTGGAAATACTAATTCCCTGATTTGATCAGCACACATTGTATACATGTTTTGAAATACCATGCTGTGCCCTATAAATACGTGCAAATCTCATAGGTTGACCAAAAGTTTTTTTTTTTAACGTTTAAGGAGTCGTAAATGGTGGCTACCCTGATTTCAACATTCAGTCTTCTTACATAGTCACAATCAAGCACCCCTGAATGCAGGATGGACCCAGAGACTGGCTTCGAATGACAGAACAGAGTGAGGTGAGTTATGAAAGTTGGTGGCTTCCCTCCAGTCGGTGTCCTCTCCCTT